>JAXBDA010001922.1:0-48364 GCA_036023075.1 Gaultheria prostrata | reverse complement strand
GGGAGTTTTGAAATTGGGTGTTTGGTTAATTACGGACTCATAAAAATACACGGGCATAAAAATCGTGCTGGGCACGAGGCCTTGAACCTAGAGTTTGTTGCTTTGCAAAATCTGAATTAAAATACACAGGCATAAAATTCGTGCTAGGCACGAGGCCTTGAAACTAGTTTTATAACAAGAAAAAGAACTAGAATTTGGATCATTTGTAATTGTCAATAAATATTTTTTCCCGATTAAGGAGTTGTTCTCCAATGGATTTTATGAAGATTTGATAAAATCATACCTTTGATTTTATCCATTCTGCAAAAGATTTCATAAAATCTCCTATTTTTGAATGCAAAAATGGGTCAAAAATGAAAGATTTTATGAAATCTTTTGCAGAATGAATAAAATGAAAGGTATAATTTTATCAAATCATCATAAATCCCATCGACGAACAACCCCTAAAATCTATCGACTACTCACAAAACAACTCCGATAGTCACACACAGATGACGATGATACAGATCAACTCCAAAAAATCCATAGAGCAGTAGCTAACTCCCACAAATGCAATACAAAAATCCAGAGAGTAGTACCATATACCCACAAGAGTCTTGCTACAGGGACCGATCATGGTGCATCGACCGGCGTCAGGGACCCACACGGCAAATCCGAACTATTAGATCATCTTAAAATCGTTTTCCGAGGGGCCTTGAGCAAGAATCGAGGCAATCGGACTGCTCTAAGTGCTTGATCCCAAATCACCCCATTTCATGCAAATTTTTTTTGGATGAAATGGGGTGATTTTGAATCAAGCACTTCGGGCCGTCTACTTGCCTCTATTCTTGTGAAGGGCCCCTCGGAAAACGATTCTAAGATGATCTAACAGTTCGGATTTACCTGTGGGACCCACAAGTGATTCCCCGATTCCGGTCGGTGCACCATGGTCGGTCCTTGTAGGATTTTCCTACCCACAAATGCATTCAGAACCCATAGAGCAGTAATAAAAAGTCTCAACAGAACCCAAATAACCTTTTTTGTCTTTTACTGCTATGTATGTTCGTGTAACTCTTTAATAAAAAAGTAAAACACATATCCATTATTTTTCTTCCGTGCGGGCCTTATAGCTCCCGATTAAATTTTGATGATCCAAACTGTTCAATATTTTTAAAATATATTTTTAAGGGTCCCCACATAAAAGGAAAATAAAGAATCCTTTACTTGATCCGTGGTCTATATGTATATATATTTATTTACCCGGTTCAATTTATTCCGGATTGCAAGGTGATGAACCGACTACCTCAAGTCAAGAAACCAAACCATTACCGGTTTGGTACTACTTTTGGTTTTTGGTCCGGCATACAGATTTTTTTGCTTTCACCCTAGCTAGCTGAGGAGAAACATTAATGAGCTTGATCTCATGTAGATTTGTTCTTAGATTTTTTCATGGGTATGGACCCCACAAAGTTGAAATAGTGGATGGGACAGCACATGTGTTGTGCACCCGTTATAGAGCCCATTCAATGTTTTGTTATTTAATTTTATCCGTTCATTTTATTCTTTTAATTATCAAATACGTAGTTCAAACAAAAATTTAGGTTGATCTGACATCGGTAATTACATTTTCAGATTGTATTTTTCTTGGAAAAAAAAACAATTACAGAAACAGCTTTAGGTGATTTTTATACCAAAAAAAAAAAAAAAGTATGTTAAATGCTTATTGATCAAATAGTTACCGATGTTCGATCCATATGAATTTAATTAGACTAAAAACTCGACGAGACGAACAAAATAAACGGTTTGGGTTGAATGAGGGAACCCGAAGTAAGCTCCATAACAGGTGCATAGTACGTGTGTCGTGCATTGGTGCATGTCACACACCCTTATCCTACAGTCAGAGCCGGCCCTGAGCTAAAATAAGTATTGCAACTGATTGCAGTTCCAAAAAAATTATGAATTTTAAGGGCCTTCATATTTTAGTATCCCTAGGTACCCCTAGATATTTTTTGTAATACCAAAAACAAAAAAAATGTATATCTTATATAAGGCCCAATTTCAAATTCACAATAACTAGAAAAGGATTTATCTGGACATGAAAAAAGAAAAAAAGAAGCAAAAAAAGTAGATGCCCTAATTCAATCTCAAGCGGATCTCTTGATAAATTTTTGAGTAAATCACGAAAGAGAGTTCAAGTTTGGTTGAAGACTTGGTGGAAGAGGAAAATTAAGATTCGGGAAATGAAGAACAAGAGAATTTAGGGAGTAGAGAAGAAACATATTTGGATAATGAAGAACATGAGAACGACAAAGAGGAATCTGAAGCATATTTAACTGACGAGTTTGAAATCTTGGATTATTTGGTTATTATTTTTGGGTTTAAGTTCCCTAGAACCATATGCAAGTGTGAAAACTTGTATAGAAAATTATCTAGAATATTGTACATAATTCTAGGTTAATATAAATGATGGTAGAGAATTCTAGAGGAGATTAGTTGAGAAGCTTCTACAGAATGTTCTAGACTTCTCCTTTGGAGTGTATAAATAGGTGAGGGCGTCATTTGCCCAAACCACCTTGAAAACTTTTTACTCTCAAGTTCACTAGTGAAAAGCTCTTTCTCTCTCTAAGTCCTTTCTTATTGATGAATACTAGTTTTTGTTTTGGAAGTATAACTTACCTATTTACATTTTGCTCATTAAGATTTTGAAAATTGCCTACTTTTGGTTTTCGCTTTAAGCTTTCAAAAAGTCAGGGCCGGCTCTGCCTATAGTGGATGATAGTTTTATTTTCTACATGGGACTATGCTAGCAATCGTCACATATGGACCACATTAAAGTGGCAGAAATTGAAATTTAGTTCTTCTAATGTATCAGAAATTGAAATTTAGTTGTTCTTTGAGTCTTTGATGTCACTTTCTAGTCTTTATGGGTAAATTTCACTCACCTTCCCAGGTTTCTGACACAAATAGATACCTCATGAGGTTTTTGAAATGACACTGGCCTCCCCTTCTTTTCTGACACTGGCCTCCCTTACTTTTCTAACACAACTCACTCTTGCTCTTATCTACTATAAAAACTACCACACTTTAACTCTTTGATGCACACAAGTTCATGAATCTCACAAAAGGCATATAAACAAAGACATATTTGGAGGTAAACTACTTGTGTTCATCTCTTTTTAAGTTTTTTTTACTCCCTCCGTCTCTTTTTAAGTGTGTTGCCTCGTAATTCCAACTTATTTTCTCTCACATCAACTCTTACAATTTTTACATCTACTTTCCACTACTTACCCTTATCAATATAATAATACCCACTAACTTTTAAAAAATGAATCAACTTTTAAGGGCAAAATAGGAAATGTACCCACTAACTTTTCAAAAACACACTTATTAAGGGACACCCAAAATGGAAATGTCTACACTATAAAAGGGACGGGGGGAGTACTTTGTAGTTTATTTATTTTAGTCCTTATCAATTATAAAATTATGATCAAATCTCTAAATTTTTTTTTTAAATAAAGACAAAAATAAGTCAAAAATATCTTTGACTATTTTTTTTTTCTTTATTCAAAAATTTTTGAGTTTGAAGTATATATTTTTATTTTTTCGATTCCACTCGTCGAGACAAACCAATAATATACAAAAAAAAAGTTGATGAAAAACTAACGCACAAAAAAATCAAATAAATACAAAAAAATAAATTAGGTGATTTATTAGACCAAACATGCCTTTCAAAAATTGGGAGTTCCATTGAAGATGTTAGGGTGAGTTTTTTTTTGGGGTATGTGAGTTAGAATGAGTTAGAGTTAGAGTGAGTTTGCTCAATTGATCAGGACCTTGGGCAATGGCTCCAGGCCCCCATTTTGTATGGAACGACAAGTTTAAAAAATGTTTAAGCAAATAAGAAAACTAAAAAAAACTAAGAAATTAAATGTGGTTATGAAGGATAACAATGTAGGATTAAAATGCAGATGAAAGAGTGAATGTAGAGGTTCTGTATCAGTCAAAATACTGGTAATATACTAATATCAGACCCATGATCTAACAAAAAATATTTGAGCCAGGATCTACTCTCAGGTACAACTATTTGCTTTTCTTTTTTCACGCTGATTTCCACCATCAAGAAGTCAATTGAAATAAAAACGAATTTAGTGAGCAGTTTCTCATAATCGAACAAGAGAAAATTTAAAATCTAATTTGAATATACATATTTTTTTCTCTCATGTTAATTCTGATATGAATATGCTTAGAACGACTTAGAAAAAGATATATTTTTTTTAATTAGTTGTAGCTAGCTTGATAGTGTTCTTGAAAAAGTTAAAAAAAATAAAATGACTTTTTTTTTTTTTCCAAAACTCTCAAACGCAACTATACAGTCATGGTCCCATGCATCAGATATAGAAGGGTCACTCATGGTACAAATCCAATTATATACTTGGATTGTGTTGTATAATATTGTATGGTCGTTGGCATTTAGGTATTGTAATAAAAAGTTGATTCATTGTATTTGTTACGAGTATAAGAATTGTAAGGCATGATAGTGGTATAAAGTACAAACAATAAAGGCTTTGTGCAATTATTTATGCTTTTTTATCATGAAGGTTTATTGGTCTTTTCTGGAGTTAACGCCATCTAGGGTAAGTTAACGGGGAAGGAAAATATTGATATTGCCAACAGAAGTAGGGGGTGAGTGTTATTTCAGAAACTTTAGGAGAGGTATCTATTTGTGTCGGAAACCTCATGGACGGTCAGTGAAATTTGCCCTTTACTTATTGCTACTTTAAAACCTTATTTGGAATTGGTTGGTGATTGACGTGCTGTAAAAATAATACTATATTTATCAATGTACTCCAATTAAAGAAGTGGGAGCTGTTATCAGTGATATTATCTTCCAATTTTCAAATCCCACTTGGGGGAGTGATGCACTTATACCAGATTTCCGCCAACCATTTAAAAAATGAGGATCACAGATACTTCACCTTACAATAACAGATACTTCCCTCCAAATTTCTTAAATGACAATCACCTCCCTTGTCAGAGTTGGCAGTCACACACTATCAATGAAAGCAAGCAAGTGTTTTACTTATTTACCCTTATTTAATAATCAGTAAAATAAAACATGCAACAAAAAATTGGTAGGTCACTTAACTTCACCTTATACTATTACCAAGAGGTAGCTTACTTTTGTTACATCAATGAGTACAACTTCTAATTCTTTAATCCCTAGGACATGCATTGATTAAAGCAAAAAATTGATTGGATTGATCAGACCCACCCCCATTTTCTTCCTCCCCAAGCTCTCTACCATTCCATGCCCTGCACTCCGATTGCCAAGCCCTTAATTAATGCTTGAACCAAGTTGGACATATCTTTGAGATTGAATTACGCAAACCAAAGGAAAGGAGTCGGTGGCAGATGAGGCGGTTTATGGTGGAGGTTGTAGCTAGAAATAAAAATGGTGGTTTTATGGGAAATTTGGTAAGAGTTAAGAAAAATATATTTTTTATTCTTTGAAAGGTTATCTATGGTATTAGATATCTCTAAAATGCTGACATCACCAAATTCTGTCAACATCTCTAACGGCAACTTAACAGAAGGGAGGATTTTGCAAATTGTCAGAAAAAGTAAGGGTAGTGTCTGTAATTTCAAAATTCTAAGGGGAGATTTTTGTCATTGTAAGAAATCTCAGAGGTTAACCTTTAAGGGTTAATTGCGGTCCAGTGGGAATTGGGGAAAATAATTGCCAATCCATGACTTATCAGAAATTAGATATGCATGAGAAGCCCAAGAATAATTGCACATACATGGGATGAGAAATATATATGGACGTTTTTACCCTTGACCTAAAAATTACCCAAACCCTTCTAAACAGCAGGTGATGTTATAGAAGAAGAACCGTCTACTCATTCACGTCCAAAAATCGAAACCCTTGTCGATCTCTCCCTCCCGCTCCATCTCACGTCTAAAAATTGAAACCTTCTCCATCTCTCTCTCCTGCTCCATCTCAACTCTCCATCCATCTCCATCTCCATCGGACTCTGCACTCTCTCTCTGTCTCGTTTTGTCTCCAACACTGTGAATCACGGAAGCCCTAAACCTCCATCCGGCGTGTTCGACGAAGAAGAACAAGAAGAAGAACAAGGAGAAGAAGAGAAGACACGGACGACGGGTTGGGTAAGAAAATCCCCATCTTAAACCCCTTTTTTCTACAAATCTCCCTTGCTTGTCGTTGGTTATTTGTTTTTCCATTTTTATTGTTGAGGAGAGTTTAAATCCGTACCCTTTAATTGATTTTTCGCATTAGAATTTCGTATTCAATCCCAGAATCGTTTATGGGAAAAACTTCTTTGATCTTGGTGGTGAAACTGGAGATGTGACATGAAAATGGTGTTATAAAAAATAAGTTCTATGTCGAGTTTTATTCATATGATGCCTATTTTGAAGGGTTTTTGTTAACCCCATAGTAATATCAGTCCCTAGACCTATTTGTATGCTGAAGCCTACTATCATAGAAAAGGAGGGGGAGATATGCGACCGGTACAACTTTGTTTGATGAAACTAGGTCTTTCTTATAAGGGTGAGATAACCTTAAGCTCTGATACCAAAATATGTGAATTGACATAATCACCTTACGCGATTTCCACCTTAGACCATAGGCTACCCATTAGGCATAGTTGAAATGGAAGTGGACTTGTATTGACCTAGCATACATACCGGCAACAAATATATAGCCGGATACCATAATTTGTTCGGCGGCCTGCTGTGCCTAAGGTTGGGTGTGCCGAAGAAATGGGCAGCATCCCAAGTATTAAATTTTGATTTGAACTATTCACTATGTACAGTTTAACGAGTACTGATAACTTAGTGAACGAATACCGATAACTTAGTATTAAAAATATGCTCTATCGAATACCGATGACTTAGTGAAGGAACTACATTTTGCCACAATATATTTGTTCGGATATAAATGCCCAAATGTGGCATAGTTTCTTGAGTTACCAATGTCCAATTGACTTGAATTTTGACAAGTTTGTACTCCGCATGAAGAACTGCATAGTGAATTAACTGTTTCGAGCATATTGATGCCTTATGTTGCAGAGTTTAGTGCATGATAATTAATTTTCTTAAGGCAGCCTTCCACTAATAAGGTAGACCAAAATGCACTGAAAAGACTTTCAGAGATTTCAATTTCCAGCTCTCTAGTGTTGAATGCGATTGTTGTATGGAAGCGAACTCGGATTGTTCATTAATGAACAATGGCAGGCTCGTTTGTGATCCCACCTAGGTTATGGGCTAAATTGCCTTGAACTTTGTACTTCAGACTTCGGTATAGCTTATCCTAGATGGGTAGTGGCTACTGCATTTGTAGTTAAGCTAGTCATAGTTCTGTTGTTTGGTATGAAGTTGTATTTATTATTTCTTTCGTGTATCCTCTTTTGTTCTTGTTTTAATTTGTAAAGCGTAGGGATCACGGGATCGTTGGTCCGATAATAGGTGAAGTCGAAGTCGACGCCATCTTCTTGTCTGCCTAGATAAGAAGTTTATTCTTTAACATATCGCATGAACCAAGCTTCAACTAGTTTCTGCACGTCCTGAATTAAGCTCTTGGAGACGGTTTTTTATATCCGATGACCGGGTAACCCGTAAAGAAAATACCTAATAAGTAGGAATTAATGAATCAAAATTGAATTTGAAAATAATGACTACTATTTTGTAAGATTAGTTTCATTGACGTCACCGTAGGCTGAGAATGCATCTAGTTAGCAATATGAGTCGACAAAGTAATGAGTGGTTGGTCCACTGCAGGAAATTAGGACTTCGTTGGAGAAGGCGTAACTCCGATAGGCTATGAACTGCATGTATTTGACTTATTCTAATAACTTGTGAACCATGTGTTATGCATTTTCAATTAGGTCTGGTGGCTGGGCATTTTCAATTAACTCCGATTTGAGCCTTATTCTCCCCTTTACCAATTTCTTATTTTTTGTTAAAGAAAACTCATGTAGTTTATATTGTCATAAGAAAAACCCTTCCAGTATGCGAAATTGTCATAACATAAACAAAAATGTAGATGATTAACCATCCTATGCTACATCAACCACACAATTCAACGAGGCAGTGCAAATTTCGAAACCTTAATCCCTAAACCACGACTACCTTTTCCAAGTACCACAAAAGCCCCAACAAGGACCATCAATGAAACCAACAGGGTAACCCAATATTTTCTTTCAATCCTTATCGCCTCCTTAATCTTCAATTCAAAGAGTCGAGTCATGTTGGCACACTTACCGGATATTTATGACAACTAAAAAACCTTCGGCCAGGATTTTCCTCTGTTCTGGAAGGCTTCAGAACAGTTTGATCACCACAATGGCAGTTCGGCCTCCACCGCCTACTACCACTTGAACTGACTGAACCAGAAGACATATCCTTACAAAAGTTTCATTGTTAGTCAAACTATCCACCAACAAACCACCTTTAACTACTAAATTTAGTTTTCCATTATCATTTCAAATGGTCCACCGTCAATTATTCCCTGAAATCTGATTCAGTCAACGTGCAATGAATTGGCCAACAAATGCAACCATTTTGCATGCAGGGTGCAACAAAATTGTACGAGTGATGCAACGGTGAGAATATTTTCCCAAATAACTCTAAACCTCTTGTACGAAAGGTGTGTTATTATTTAGTTTGTTGGATGGTTTATGGTCCCAACAATTCATGACAGATAGTCACAACAAATCCAACATGATAAAACAAGGGAAATCTTTCAAACTACAAATAAAACAATAAACTTCCATTCATACAATAACGGTTGGCTAAGAAACCAAAACGACAAAAATAACAACCATAAATGCAAAAACCATATGTCTAATCACCGTATAGTAATATATACTACAGTAATAATATATTATACTAACATCTCAACCAAAGTCAATTAGGCCTATTATCGCGTTTCAGATTGAAAATTAAATTAAAGTCACCGGTAACAAACATGGAGAATAAACATAAATTAAGAGGACCAATTACGGTAACAAAATACATATGTTAATATCCATCTTTTTGTTTACATTTTTTAACTCATTGTTACAATAATATGACCTCAAAAGGAAATCATTCTTTCCCCCATTGCAGATTGACACAACCAAAGTTTCACATCATTTGCCCGATCCAATCTCAGTTTCAATTACACAGATAGGCTTTGACCTACGAAGGTTATTCATAATACTTCACTCTCTTTGTGCAGCCCTCTTGGTTTTTGTTTGATCCTGTCAATACATACCAATGTGTTCTTTTTGTCAAACTTAGGGTGTACAATACTGTCCCAAATTTTTTGCCAACGAATGAAAAAACATACCAAGACCGTGGAAAGGGTTTAAGCACTGGGGCAACAAATGAAAAACTTGTGCTTTCCATATTTCGTAAAATGCTACGGATATTGCACTTCATAAACGAAGACAAGACAGTGCAAACGGTTTAAGCACTGGTGCAAGTTTAACACATAAAATGCAATTTTTACAGCGAGGTTAATGCACTGTTAAGGAAAAACCTAAAACCCAACCATAACTACTCCCAATATTACACAACCTTCCCTCACCATATCAACAATGCACAATCACTCAACTTATGAACTTCCTATGCCTTGTTGGGTCATAAATATCACTAAATTAAACAACACAAATATTTGTTCTCACCATCAAATTTGATTTTAGAAAACCAATGCAAATTGGGTATGATGTTGTAGATCTAAATGCAGGTGTCCATTGAAGAAAAAGAGACAACAACTGGGGAGTGAACATACTGTATGATTTTACACCCTGGGCTTCCTTATCTTCGTAGTGCGGGGGGAAGGACGATTACCAGATGGGGGAGGAGGGCAGCCGCTGCAAATGGAGTTTGAAGGAGGAGGGGAGGTGGCCATGGAAGTCAGATCTAGGGTTCAAAGAGAGGATGATGCTCTATCTCTCTCTCTTTTAAACTGAGCTCTCTCTCTCTCTCTCTCTCTCTCTCTCTCTCTGTTGGGAACAATTTCAATTTTCTCTCCTTTTGTTTCTCACACGTTAAATGTGGGGTTAAAGGAGGCGTTAAGTGTAACTGTGGTGGGTGGGGTTAAATGAGGGGGTGTATTTCAAAGAATTTTTTGACTGATGGGCATTTGGGTCAGTTCAATTTCTGATCTCATGTATTTGCAATTATTTTTCCCCTTCTCATTGTGGGACTAATTTCTGATAAGTGTTCCATGGATTGGCAATTATTTGCCCCAATTCCCACTGGAGCGCAATTAACCCAACCTTTAAAATAACCATTCTTCAACTCTTGTACAACATTTAATTAAAGCTAATAGTAATTTATCGTGGGCTTCTTGTAAGCAGCTGCTGAGGCAATGTGGTGGGGCGGCCTGCACTCACTGAAATTAGCTAGTATTATTTTATTTTAAAGGGCATCTCAAATGGTTTGAATTTCTTTTAATTCAACGTTATTTTTTAGCTTGTATTACAATGATATTTGGCCAACTTTTGAGAAGGTTGCTCTGATAATGGAAAAGACATTCCTTACCATTACTCATCACGGCTGTTGGATTGGTTAACTCATTTACAGATATTTGAACAAAAAGATATAAATGTTTTTGTTATATTTTGGGGTCAAATTGGCTTTAGAAAAAAGTTAGTACTTTTTACTTTGAGAAACGACCAACCACTAGAGGTATTTTTAGAAAAAAGTTAGTATCTTTCAGTTTGAGAAACGACCAACCACTAGAGGTATTTTTTGAGGCATCTTGTCAAATAATGGTTTTGACTTGAGGAATTACTTGGCATTGGAGCTGCTCGAATAGTTGCAATTATTACTATTCATGTTATGAGCCTATGACTTACGAGGGCATTTTCAGCCAGCATGAATTATTTGACCATTACTGTAAGAACTGAATGAGCGCACTCACTCCAGATCCGCTGTCCAGGTTTGATGTCCCTGTTTGGTGTCCGACCCCTCCAACTGTTGCGACGTTGCACACACTAACTCCCCCTACCAAATTCATTTTAACTCTGTGAGAACACTTCCTCTCTGTTAAAACCAAAGTCCCCTTTTCAGCCAAAAGTCTTCTTTTCATTCCAAAGTCCAAAAACACGACTTTTCTGGGAAAAGTGCTTACACAAAGTCTCCTAGCCTTTTCACTTCAAAATCCAAAAACACACGAACTTAGGAATTACGCAAACATGCTTCAAGTTTTTATAAAATACGGTATTTTGAGCGGTTTTAATTAATTGTAGTTCCTCTGCATGGCAGGCTCTGTTAGCACAAGCTATAGAAGAAGAGTTTTTGTTCAATAGTTTTGAGTATGAAGGTCAACGAAAGAGTAATGATGTTGAAGATTAAGATGGTGCAAACTTTTTTCAAGTGAGAGTTGTCAAGAGAGTTGCTACTGATAGTGCTAAATGGTGTAGAGACTTGAAACTGGATTGTTTTTGGAGTGGTGCTACAAGGTGTACAACCTAACTGTGGTGGTTTTCGGAGTTTTATATTTTTGGGAATTACTCTTTTGTTTAAGCACTATAAATAAATGTGCGGTTTAAGGATAAAAGTGTGAACTTTAATCTTCCACTTTAAATGATTAGCTTATATGCTTATTGATGTTTGATCAAAATATTTGTTTGCAAACACATCCGTTTGACGAGCCCTACAAGTTGAACAATAACAATAATTTTTGTTGGCCGGTGATGCTTTGAAGCAAGTTTTTCTTCTCTTTTTTCTTTATCAACAAAAAAAAAAAAGGTGTTTGGAGTGAAAGTGGAATTGGTTTTAGCCGAGAACACGTGTTTAGAACTTTGGTGTGAAAAAGGGCCTTACTTTATTTATTTATTTATTTAATAGGAAGAAGTTGCCCAGAACTCTTGTTTGGACTTTAGAGTGAAAATGGAATTTTTATTTTTTTTCCAGAAAAGTCGTGTCTTTGAACTTTGGAGTGAAAATGAGACTTTTGGCTGAAAAGGGGACTTTGGTTTTAACGGAGAGGAAGTGTTCTGACAGAGTTAAAACGAATTGGGCAAGGGAGTTAGTGCGTGGCTGTGTGCAACGTCGCAACAGTTGGAGGGGTCGGACACCAAACAGGGACACCAAACCGGGACAGTGGATCCGGAGTGGAGTGAGTGTGTGATGGTAGAATTACGTTCATAGAGAGCTATTAGAAATAACACTGACATTCTGAGAACAAAATTATTCGGCATAGCTTGCAAAATGTGAAATCCATCGTTATTCTTTATTCTTTTAAGTCCTAAGGGTGTTTTTTTTTTTTTTTTTCTTTTCGTCATTCCTAATCTATTACATAAGGGAGGGGGAATGTGACTTAATCCCATAATCCAGTATGGGCCATCCAAGACTCTACCGCATGAGCTAGCCACCACTTGCAAGTCCTAACTTATTAGACACAGTTTTATCAAAAATTGCTCGGATCAAGCCATTCCCGGTCATTTTTTTTGATAATTCCTTCAAAGGATACATAAAAAAATATTTTAAACACATTGAACAATTCGGATTGTCAAAATTTGATAAGAAAGTTGAGAATTCGGTGACTCCCAAACTTTAAGCAAAGTACAGGATCCCTCACTAGAAGTGGAGCATATAATAATAATAACAATAATAATAATAATAATGAGTGCGACATGTGTCTTTTACTTCTTTACATTTTTAGTTTTATAATTTAAAAATAATCATCCTACTGGGTATAATTTTCCTAAAACAAATGATTTTTCAAGGAATTATACTCTATGACCGTTTCCTATTTTGATCTTCCAATTATGACGTCAACATTAAGGAAAAGGAAATTATGTGTCGAAAACCAATTGTGCATACTGAAAAAAGAAGGAAAAAGAATATTTTAAAGGAATGATTTGTTAAAGAATTAATCAAATGATCTATAAGCACATATTCAAACCCATTTTTTTCTTTTTTTGTTTTGCTCTTGTTGCTTATTAAAGGAATGATTTGTTCACAAAATCCACAATGAATGATTTTCATCACATTCTTTCTCATTCATAGACCCGAGCAATAAGCACATATTCAAATTTTTTTTTTTTTTTTGCTCTTGCTGCTTATTAAAGGAATGGTTTGTTCACAAAATTCACAATGAATGATTTTTATCACATTCTTTCTCATTCATAGACCCGAGCAATTTCATACCTAGAAGTTTATTCTAATAAGCACCAATCTTCAAAAGTTCAGTTTCTACTCTAACCGAACGTTTTCAGTACATAATATGGAATTATTTCCAAACGTAATAAATAAACACCAATCTTCAAAAGTTCAGTTTCTACATAAAGATTATTATAATACGTATTCTACAATCACGTGGTTAAGAATTAGAGACGATTGATAGCCAACCATTTGGGGCAGAGACCATGTTTAGGGGAAGATCAGTAAAAGAGACAGCAGCATCTTCGATTCTTCATCCGTTCTTTCAAAGGTAAATCTTTTGTTTTCTATTTTGGAAAGCTTATTTTACTACAGTTTTTTCTTTAATCCTTTCAAGCTCTTCAACGCAAAATTCATCATAGTGAAACACTAATGATAAAGCGCCGAGTGAATTTGTAAAATAATTTCTAATTTTTATTCCACGATAAACTATTTTATTTTATTTTTTCTTCTTCTTATTGGGAATTTTTGATTGTATTGTACGTATTTCTTCCCAATCATTTCTTTGATCTATTCAGTTTGTTTATAATAACTTCTTTTTTTTTTGAAAGGCTAACAACTTTATTAATCTTTGAAAAATACAAAGATTAAAGGGGAAGAAGCAACAACGGCGTTCCTACTAGGGGAACAACAACCCATTAGAAGATCATAGCCTCTTCAGACCCCAAAACAATGAAGTGTTGACAGGAGTCAACAAAAGAAAAACAAGCTCAAGCAGGACATGCCTTGAGAGAGACCAGAATAACAAAACATGCTTAAAGACAAAACATGGAAGATTACGAAGCTTGCAAGATGCTGTTAAGCCTAAAAAGAGAGTCATCAATGGAGAAGCTATTGCCGCCAATGTTTGATTTCACCCAAAGTGCAATCCTGATTTTAACAAGATCTGAAATTTCTTCACATTTAGGAGCAGATCCTTGAAAAATCAAACCATTCCTTGTGTTCCATACAGTCCATTATACTGCCATAGGAATTGTAACGCCCTCAAATTTATAAACATAATTATTAGACATATCCACGTGGAAATACCCAAATAGTCAACAAGTCTTCTTTTGAAAGTCAAATATGGCCCAAGTCCAAGTCAAAGTCGCACTTACACGTGCCCGAACCAAAGTCTTAAACATACTTAGAAAGAGTATAGAAGAGTTATTACAGATTTCGAAAATGTCAAAAGATACAAACTTTTGTATGAAGTTACAAAATCATCTTTATCAAAATGAAGTTTCAAGATGATGCTCTAACTTCTCCATGTAAGCTTTCAAAAGATATGCATGCACGCATCCCAAGCAATCACGTCATGCTCCATGTTGAGTACCTGAAAATGATAGGGTGAGCTCACTAGCCCAATAGGAAAAATCTCTACTCATACTATATTCATGTGGAATGAACAATGCACCGATGAATGAATACGAACGGATTAAAAGATGAGAGGGAAATAGAGCTCACACAAACCCCCGAGGTGTTTGAAAGTAAGGGACTATTATTAAAGAGATCATCTAGGGTTTATAAAACATCACATGTATTCCTAGTGTCCCCTTATTTACCATTCACGTGTCCAAGTGTTCTCGTGTCCCATAAGTGTCCGTATTCGTTCATTACGTACAATAGATCACCAATTCTCAACAATTTAACAATTCAAACTTAAAAAAGTCTCAAATCCCTTCCGAGTCTTGTGGGCCTCGTGGAACCCATGTCCGAGTCTTTTGGGCCTCGTGGAACCCTTCCTAGCGACACACCGAATGGTGGTCCTAGTACAACAACATATAACACATTCACACTTCCAATTAAGAATATTAGAACACAACCCATTCATTTAACTGTGAACAAACTCCACATTTTGTCCCACTCGTCACCACTTTCGCCAAACGTGTCAAACCAACTCAATAACAAGTGCAACCAATCGTATCACGTTATGTCCAATCATTTCTTGTGTTAAGAACTCATTCGCATGCTTACGACATGGATTTGAGAGTCATCTAAGTGCCAAAGATCGATTCCAAGGTGATATGAGCGATCGGGGACCAAACGGGCATCAAAGGGTCGACCGAAACACATTCAGGATTTCATGTAGTGGTTGGAATTTCCGCCCGGGCACCCCCATTCCCGCCCGGGCGGTCGGGGCAGCAACACTGTGTATCAGAAAATCAGATTCTTGCCCCTTTGGGCATGGAATTTCAACCCAAGCTCTTGGAACATGACAATTGGCATCAAGGGACATCCAAACAAGCTATAAACCCATAGAGGGAGTGAAAATCCACCACAATTAACAAGAATCAACATGAGAAACCACAAATCATAAACCCAAATTCAAAGATTTAGTGGGTTTTCTAAAAATCAAGGAAGAACACAAAAATACAAGTATGTGTGCACAAATTCAACCAAATGAAGATAGGAGGAGGAGAAATCTTCCCTACCTCAAGGAGTTATGCTTCAATTCAAGCAAACAAGTAAACCCTAGCTTCCTCAATCAACCCCAACCGAAAATGAAGCTCCCGGAGCGATTCCAAAGCAACCCAGGTTCCAAAATGCGCGTAGATGAAGGATCTTTGGTTGAATCTTGGAGGAATTTGGGTTTGAGGTTGAGATTGAGGAGGGAGATGAATAATTTTTTTGAGGGAGAGGGAGGGAGTGTGGCCGGCCTATTTAGAGAGAGAGAGGTGAGTTGTGTTTTTGAATTTTTTTGACACACACACACATGTATGTACACCTCACCCATTGCACTTACCCCCTTCTTGTTTCAAATGTATTTTAAAGACACCCTTGTGCATTTATCTAACTCCACATTGGCCCTTCTTAAACCAATTTTCATTTTCTCACATTTCCCCAATATTATTCTGGAAAAATTATACGAAAATACGGGTCCTTACAGGAATTGCCTCCCATATCAGCTTCTTATCATTTTTCAAAATGCAACTATTCCACCAAAGAAGAAGACCTACCGCCGAGTTTGGGGTAACCCATGGAATTCCCCACCAAGATAAAGTATTTGACCAGAGCTGCCAAACTGGATTGCATAAAAAGAGAAGATGACCTGTGGATTCAATATAAAGGGAGCAGAACTTATAGACAGCTTCTTCTTCATTGTTGATGATGCCAATTCTCAGGAGATAATCCATGGTTTTGATTCTATCCAAGTGAACAAGCCCGACAAATTATAGTAACTTCAAATTGACATTTATGCAGTTTAATGAAAAAAACCTATATCCGATCTCATTCTACATGATTTAATTTCTTTTTCTTATTCTCTTTGTAGGTAACATTCATTATATTAACAAAAACAAGATGCCCAAGCTTTCGAGACAATCATTATGTTAACACCAAACTTGACGAGACAAATTGGGGCGGTGATGTGATGTATGTAGACAGTAGATTTTGTACTACACGAAGAGGATCATGAGCAACTATTTAGAAAGAATTGAGTTGTGCTACATATTGAAGTTAATTTTGATGTTTCGTGGATTAAGGGGGTACCTTAAGAGATCTAATTTGATTATAATTTTCTTTTTGTGCATAGCACGGGTAATTTAACCGATTTTATAATTGAATTGGTATTCGAATTATGTATACAAACATTTAACTATGTATACTAAATTTAGCCTGCAGGGGTTTTTTTTGCTAGTATTTATTTATAGAGGAATTTACGGCCATTGCTAAAAAGCACCAATAAGGTTTCCGCATATTTTCTACCCAAAATACCCTTGAGCTTATACGCTTATTTCCAGTTGGCAGCTGCTGTGCGTGTTGCATTCCCTAAAAAATCATAAACACGCATTGATGGGGTGGGTGGGTATAAAAGAGAACAGAAGAAGAAAAAAGTACGTTTTGGGCTCCTCTCTCTCTCCACCACTTTTCCTTTATTCCTCTGGGCAAGGGAATGTCACTTGTTCATTTAAGAGGCTTTAGGACAGTATATTTAACCACATCAGATTAAAGCTTTGAACCCATCCATTTCCGATCCGGTGAACGTTCTGAAAAAAGTAGGGCTGTTGTTATGTTATATAGCTTTAAAGCTTAGCGCTCCTCAAACTTTCAAGCTTTCGTTGAAAAGTTGCTCGTTCTCGCCAGAAAGAACCGGAACACGCCGGAACGTGCCGGTATCAACGGTAAGTGTCAGATCTACAAAGAAATTCGCAGTGTTAAATATAAATTCGCAGTGTTTTTATACAAAATTCGCAGTGTTCTATTTTGGAGAAATGACCATGTTTTTGTCCTTAATACAAATTTGCATAGACATTTATACAAATCCCTAAGGATTTATCCTATTTTATACAAATTCGCAATGTTTTACATAAAGTTGCAGTGAAATTTCGTCGGCCAAAAAGAGTCATCCGCCAGAAAAGCTCGTGTTGGAAACAAATTGAGGACAAAAATCATATGGCTGGTAGCCTGGAACTTTGGGAATAATCCCTTGTACAAACTTGCCTAACTATATCATCATTTTAGTACACTATAAGTCTGATGGAAAAAGTAGCCTTTTCTGTTGTGTTTATGTGAGAGATGTACGTAGTATAAATCTATTGTTGGGAGATGTATCTGTTGTTTGAGAATGCGAAGAGAGAGAAAGAGTTTGTGGTTTCAGTGAGTCTTAATAAAAAAATATAAATTTGCAGTGAATTTTGCTGGCCGGAGAAGTTCACCGATCGGATATGGATGGTGGATGAAGGTAGGGAGTGGGAGGTGGAGTAAAGAGTAAATTTGAAGGGTAGAAGGGTAATCTTATTAATGAGTTGTACCTAGAGGTAATTAAAAATTGAATGTTACCTTAATGGGAATTAAAAAGTAATTTTCTATACGGGACAGTAAAAATTTGTACTATTATTACTAGCATGTATAACGTAACATAGTGGAACTACATTATTTTTGATAACATAGGTGTCCGGACTAACGTACAAACATCTTGACTAATTTTGGGTGTCCAATCCCAATTAAAACTGTAGTTTTTTACTGGCCAATTCAGAAAAGTTGACTGTATTGTCGAGTAAGGTAGACGCGTTGTCAAAATTATCGCGTGGTCATGTTTGAAAATACATTACCCATTTTGCCCTTGTAGTTTAAAAATGATGACGTTTATTCTCGCGTGGATTTGTTAGGGTTTTAGGCCGTCATCTCTCTCTCTCTATCTGTGTCAGTTTGTCGTCTCTCTCTCTCTCTCTCGTCTCTCTGTGTAAGATTTTAGTGATATTATCAGAGCTTCTTGATACAGATCTTCTGTTCGTTCGCTTGTAGTTGAGGTTAATTGTGTTCTATTTCTCTCTCTGTGCCTTTCTTTTCTTTGTATTGTGCGTATACTGCGAATTTGTGAATTGAATTACTGATGGAGTTCATTTGCATTCAATTATTTGCGGATTTGCTGGAGTATGATATATTTACGAATAAAGTGGCTTATAACGCTGTGAATTTGTTTACAGTATGATATTTTGCTGAATTGAGTTGGTTTCGAGTTCATTACATTGATATTTGTGATGATCACATGAATTGATTTCAAAAGAATATGACATGTTTTGAAATATATTTCATTGATATATTCATGAATAGAGTGACGTACAGCTCTGTGATTTTGTTTACGTTTAGCTTCTGTGATTCGAATTACTTATCCAGGTCATTTAGCTCGAGTTGATGTGAATTGAATTGGTGATGGAGTTGATTGTGTTCAATTGTGTGCCAATTTGTTGGAGTATGATATATTCATGAATATATCGTATTTAGAATTTGTTGAAATACAAGGAATTTGAATCAAGCAAACTGTTAAAAACAGAGAGACAGTGATGCGAATTTGTTGTGTACGGTAGAGAAAAACAGTGCAAATTTGTGAATTGAATTGCTAATGGATTTCATTTGCATTTAATTGTTTGCGGATTTGCTGGAGTATGACATATTTACGAACAAAATGGCATACAACGCTGTGAATTTGTTCACAATATGATATTTTGCTGAATTGAATTGCTTTCGAGTTGATTACATTGATTTTTGTTCACAATATGATATGTTTTGAATTATATCTAATTGATTTCATTGAATTATGTTCAAATTGAACTTTTTGTTTTGTTTGATTTTGCTTTCATTGAACTTACAATGTTTTGCATAGCTGTGCTATATCTCTCTCTCTTTGTAAAAATTGTGATACAGTGCTGTGAATTTGTTGTTCACAGAGCAGACCAAGCAGTGTGAACTTGCTGGAGTATGATATATTTATGAATAGAGTGACACACAGTTCTGTGATTTTGTTTACACCCAAGTTCACCTACCTTCACCTAGTAAACACAGATAACATGGCACAAACTTTAGGTTAGACCAAGCAAGTTTTGATACATAATATGGCACCAAGTTCATCTCGCTGCACATGCAACTACTGCAAAATTTTCTAGATTAGTCATGCGAATTTCTACACAAGAGGTAAAATAACACTACTAATTTTCTAGTGTATATTTGAATGTTTTTCTACTGTGAAATTGTAAGGAATACTACATATGCTTTCAAGTACTTTGGTATTTTATAAAAGGAACTAAATATATGTATATATTTTCCTTGTACCTGCTCATCAGGAATATGTTCCAAGCTATCAATATGATTCATACATAGTTTGTTGCTGTTCCATTTCATCATTCTTGGAATTTGTATTCCCTCATTTGGCTCCAGCAACGTTGTATGTTCACAAAACCAGTACTACAACAAAAAAGAGATATCAGAGTTGCTATATAATTTTAGAATGTCCTTTTTCATGGAAAACAGTGCTAGACTTACCAATAACAGAATCCCACACCCGGTGACTTTTGTTGGATTAGTGCGGCTGTGTGTATTGAGAGATTTTACCAAGAGATGTACAATGAGCTCACACCAGTCATTTGTCTTCATTCTATTCCATTGTTTAAGACACCTTGTATGTGTCCATGACAATTTGTTTGCAGTGCTTGTAAAAAACAGTGTCTGGCAAATAAACATGCAGATGAGGAGACATACATCCTTTACATGCCTTGGATTATTGCTATCAAGCAAGTCATCGACCTTACTCTTTATATCCAATGGAATCAAATTTCTGGTAAGCCCCAAGCCTTGTAGCAATGGTTACATCTGCTTTATGAGCATACCTTTCTCTAACTATATTTCTCCCACAAGTAATCCCGAATATCAACTTAACATCATTTGGTCGAAGCTCTATCTCCTTTGTATCAATACGAAACCAGTTGTCTCGTATGTGCGCGCGGTGTATCTTCTGCAAGGCAGCATCAAACTTTTTGCAATTGTCGACAATCAATCGGTTTTCAAGTAGCAAATTAATCATGATCCAAAAAGGTGTATCTCTCAGCAAATCCAGATGTGGTCGTCTGAGGTTGCTTTCATGACGTATGTATTTGATAGAAGCACGCAGATTTGATCTAAATGGTGATTGTGTGTCATATATGTTGTTACGTCTTCGTCTTCATCGTGGTGCTTCTAGTATGTCTTCATTTTCTTCTTCAGATGAAGATGGTATGCGTTCATCTTATTGTTGTGGTATGTGATCAGATGGTGTTGATGCCTTTTGTTCATCTTCTGATGACAGAAAATCTAGTGGACCTGAAGATGATGATAGCTCTGGTTCTTCTGATGAGGATAGTTGTTGTGGTCGTGATGATGATGGCCTCTGTGGTGATGGTGGTGTCACAATCGACATGTGTTGTGCTCTCCGCTTTCTTGCTATTTTTGCATAAAAAAGTTTTGAACAGGTAGACAAAGCACTGCAAATTTCTAAACATGACAATGTACAGAACTACTATTAGCTTATCTTTTAAGACTAAATTGTTTTTCATTCACAATTTAGAATTGCTCAAATAACTACTTTCAATTTCTAAAGATAAAAGAAGTTTGGACAATCACTGTTTTCCACTACTGCTACCAAGAATCTATTACTATTGAGTAATTCGCACAACCAAAAAACCCCTTCATTTTTGTGTTCTTTTGATTGTTGGTAGGATTTAGACAAAGATAATTCACAGAATCAATGTAAACATAAAGAAATTCGCAGAGCCATAAAACCACTGTTTAAATCTATAATTGATAAAATAAAGAAATTCAAAGAGCCATACAAGCATTGTAAGGACTATTGTTGTTAGGGTTTAGAGGAAGATAACTCATAAAATAACTCGTGGAACCATGAAAGTAAAGGCGAACAGATTGATAATTCAATGCAAAAGCTTATGATTTCGATTTCTTACGTTTCCTCGTCGATTCGTGAAGATTTGTTGACGATGATGCCAGGAGCGAGAAATGTTGCAGACAGAGTAAGCGAGATGGCGCGAGGAGCGAGAAACTTCAGAGGAAATGGCGCGAGGAGCGAGAAATGTTGCAGAGAGAGTAAGCAAGATAGGTGTTAAGAGGACGCGCGTAACATAGCTTAAGGGTATTTTTGGGATTTAGATATGTTTTTACCTTGCCGGTGCAAACTCATTTTCCGCTTGGACCTGGATGGAATAATGGCCCGCTTAGATGACCGGCCCGTAAATCCCTCTTAAAACTGGAACAAAGCTATGTATTAATTGGGCCCAAAGAATATAGTTGAATTACATGGTGTTTACTAGCGATTTGAGGGGGAACTATTATTAGATCAGTTAGAGTGGCGTTTATTTCTGCAGATTTTTACTGTCCAGTACAGAAAACTACTATTTAATTCCCATTAAGGTAACACTCAATTTTTAATTACCTCCAAGTACAACCTCATTAATAAGATTATCCTTCTACACAAATTTACTCTTTACTCCACCTCCCACTCCCTACCTTCATCCACCATCCACTTTCGGCCGATAATTACTTCCGGCCGGCAAACTTCTCCGGCTAGCGACTTTTTTCGGCGGCCTCCTGCGAACTTTTAAACCTTCCGGCTGGCAAAATTCATTGCGAATTTTTACTGCGAATTTGTATTTTATTTATTTATTAAAACTCATTGAAACCACTCTCTCTCTCTCTCTCTCTCTCTCTCTGCATTCTCAAACAATAGATACATCTCCAAACAACAGATTTATACATACATCTCTTACAAAACACAACACAAAAGGCTGCGAATTTGTAAAAAAAAAAAATTGCGAATTTGTAAATGAAAAGAGGAATCCATATAAAAATTAAATTGTTGATGTATAACCTGATCTAAACTTTGATTCTAGCCGACAAAATTTCACTGTGAATTTGTAAAAAGACACTGCGAATTTGCAAAAAAACTGTGAATTGTAAAAAATAGGATAAATCCATGGATTTGTATAAACTTTCATGCGAATTTGTATAAAGGAAGACAAAAACATGGTTATTTTTCCAAATAGAACATTGCGAATTTGTTTTTCTCACTTACCAACAAAGCAAGAGATAGATAAATAAAATACTGCGAAGCTTCTGGTGAACCCAACATTCAATCAAAGTGGAAAATCGAACTAGTTTCACGGGGGATCTGACGACACACAGAGTCTTCCTGGTTGCTAGTTGTAGATTACTTTTAGGGCGTAGAGCACCTTGGCGGTGGAGGGCTTTGTCGGCGGTGCAGCGTTGTCGGCGGGAGATCTAAAGCTGCGTTGATTTCGTGTTTTGCGGAGTAGATTAGAGAGCGGAGGAGAGAGTGCGAAGGAGAGAAGGGAAGGAAACCCTCTGGAGCAGTGGAGAGAGAGAAGTTGCGTTTATCAGGAGAGAGAGAGAGAGAGAGAGAGAGAAGTGGCGTTCATCTGAAACACATTCACGCTTCTTGTGGCAAGGGTCTTTTTTGGCATTTAAAGATTTTTTTACCTTACCGGTACAAATCCTTTTTCGACTGGACGTGGATGTAATAAAGGCCCACTTCCTTGATCGGCCCGTAAATACCTCTTATTTCTAAATATAAGCAGGCTTATGTGGACACATGGTGAGAAACACTAGCTATCTGGAAGGAGCAAATGTGGCTGGAAAACAGACAAAGATGATCCAGCAATGGAATTCTGTAAATGACAACACACATGAAACAAGTTTGAGTGAGCTGTGCTGATCAAAAAAAAAAAAAAAAGTATGAGTGAGTTGTTTGTCTACATTTCTATTCCCAAAATACCCTCCATACTTCCTCTTAAAATTACCCCGCATCCTTCTTCCTTCCTATCCCAAAGCTCGAAGCCACCCACCCACACGCAGTTACGTAGCAAACAAAACGTTGTTCCAAAAAACGGCTACCCAAACGCTCTCCAGTCTCTTCCAAGCGCTCCATTGAAAGTCCCTCCGACTCCATTCCTCTTCAACTCCAACTTTCAAATCGTTGTTCAATTGTTGCTAAGACCCCTCCGACTCCATTCTATCTTTACCTCCAACCTTCAAATCATTGTTCAACTTTTTGCAAGACCCTTACCCGCCGAAGTCCACCACCGAATACAGCAACCATCCGGCTGGTTCTTATTGATACAAGAAACTGGCCTCTTCGGGCTGCCAATGTTCCTGCTGCCAAACAGAATTGCGCAGTAAGTTCAATCTTTTCCATCCTCATTTGTTACGTGCAAGTAGTATACAATATCATGCAAATCTCTGAACACTAGCAATGGGGAATCATTGCATACTTCATTCCTAGAATTGTTAGCTATTCTACTACAAACTGTACTGGTCATTGTTACGTTGTTTTCCCGTTGATAGTGGCCATTAGATGTTCGTAAAAATGCCGTATTAAATATGAACTCCAACCGGTCAGCTGGGCTCCCACACTCCCGTTCCCAATTCCCAAATGAGTCACCCATCTCTACCTATCACTCAGAAACTGCTAAATTTAGTTGAAAGCAATCCTACCCTGACATAAATGTATGCAATAGGTTGTGTTTGAAATTGGCCTTAACATGTATCTGCTTCATAAATGTAAACACATTCTCTCAAAGATGTGGTTGGAAATTGATTGTCCGAAATATTGTTTCGAATTAGTAGTAATGCCCACTAATTGTTCGATGTAATTACTCAACAGTTGTTGGTGTTGGATATAAGGGCTTCCTTTGTCAATCAATGAACAACATGAGAGCTGTATTTCTCAAAGTGACTTTGCTTTATCATGCCTCTTATTGCTTTAAATCTTAGAATCTACTACCATTTTACACCTTTGAGCTCTTCTGCACCATCCCCACACAATAGGTCAGGAACAAACATTCCTGCGTCTTGATAGCTGGTGAGTGGGTATTCGGTTCGTATGGAGCTGCCCCAACTCCACACAAAAGTATCAAACAAAGGACGCTGCATAAGTTAAAAAAACAATGTGGAGTCAGGGTTGCTAATAAAAGGATCTAGCTACCACAAATAAAAGGACAACATGATTTTGATTTGGGACGAAAAATCTTTGCTTGAATTAACTTTGTATACGTGGGAGCCTTTAAAAGTGTGTTGTTTGAGTAGCAGCGGTGCTACAAGTGAATCTGAGCCATTGATTTTACTTTATGGGTAATGTTTCGGTTAAAAATTCTTAAAACGACCTAATCATTGTCAAATACTCAACTACCACTCATTTTGTACCAAATTAACAGAGTTCTTACATAACCAATTGGACTTGATCTCTTCTCTTTCCAAAATCCAATTCTATAGCTAACAACATAATCATGTCAAAAATTTTGTAACACAATATGAAGCATGACTGTACTGCTACAACCACCCTATTCAACACACCATAAAAATTGTTTAGAGACAGAATCTTGTCTTCATTTTCTTTTTTGTTATCGAAAAGACAAGAGTGCCTAACTATATCGTAACACCGACAAAATAGAATCTGAAAATAAATGGATTAATATCCGAGAATGCACCCATTCTTTTCTCTCCCTCTCCACCATCCCGGACTTCAAGCCTTCTTTGGCAGCTTCATCACAATCAAAACCAACAAGGGACAAAGGAAGCCAAGGGTTCATTGGCTTTTTTGATCAGCAAGCTTAACCCAGTTTTAAGTCCAAGGAAGGTCCGCGATGACAAATAAATTTCGTTTCCAGATTTCGCTGTGGCGTTAGACTATTTTTATTTTTGTTGTTGTAGTGAGGCATTCCAACAACATCTAACTAAGATTTTTCTTGTTGGTGATCACAGTACCCTTGCCAAGTCCAAACTACGTCCTTGAGACAAGGCTTCAAACCCTGGTCACAAAACTCCCGATACTCCAACGTGTCCCCAGCCACCTTCTTCACCTCCACCATGTGGAATGACGGCGCCACCTCGAATATCTCCGCATTTATTGCAAGCTGTCCTTTCCTCCCTTCTTTACTCCCTTGTAATTTCACCACCCCATCCTTCTTTTTCACCTTGAAGCTCTCCAACATGGCTATCTCTTCCAATTTTGACACAATGTCCGACGGTGGTCTTGTTGTCGTGAACCGCTCCTCCTCCGCCTTGTCTCTCTTCTCTCGTTCGAAAAGTCCCGAGAGATTGAATCCCGGGGAGAGAGAAATGATGTCAAACGCATTCATGTACGCCGGACGCATAGCACTAGTACTAGTACCAGACGTTGTTGCTTGATCCACAGATATTCTGTTCCCAAAACTTCCATCTGAATCTGATTCAAATGCCGCGTTGAAGTCTAGAAGGCTCCTGGGCGTTATATCATCGTCTCGATGATCAGCTGCCACGGGGGATTCAATCCGTTTGAACCCTTTCTTGAACCAAGAATTCTCCATTAGCTTGGATATTGTTATTCTTGAGTTAGGATTTGGATTGAGAATTCTTGATAAAAGTTTTCTAACCTCGGGTGGGAACCATTGAGGGCACTTAAACTCTCCTTTGCTTATTTTTCTATACATTTCCATTAAATTCGAGTCGTGAAATGGAAGATAACTGGCCAAAAGTACGAATAAAACAACCCCACATGACCAAACATCGGCCTTTTCACCGTCGTACCCTCGCTTATTGATCACTTCCGGGGCAACATAGGCCGGTGTGCCACACGTTGTGTGAAGGAGCCCGTCTTGCCTCTTTGACTCGAACAAAGCGCTTAATCCGAAATCCGTTACCTTTAGGTTTCCATTCTCATCGAGGAGGAGGTTTTCTGGCTTCAAGTCGCGGTGGTAGACACCGCGACTGTGACAAAAATCCACCGCAGCTACTAATTGTTGGAAGTATTTCCGGGCAACGTCTTCTTTGAGTTTTCCTTTGGCCACCTTGTTGAAGAGCTCTCCGCCTCTAACGTACTCCATTGCGAAATAGATCTTTGTTTTGCTCGCCATGACCTCGTACAATTGGACAATGTTCGGGTGTCGAACCAATCTCATAACAGAGATTTCTCGCTTGATTTGATCAATCAAACCAACCCTCATAACCTTTTCTTTGTCGATGACCTTAACCGCCACGCTTTGGCCTGATTTTATGTTCCTTGCATAGTAGACCTTCGCAAATGTACCTTGTCCTAGAAGCCTCCCGATCTCATACTTCCCCATCAACATTGTCCCTTTCTTCTCCATTTTTCGCAGGACATAGAACTTGCCCTAGGGTTGGAAAACTTGCCCTAGGGCAAGCTTGGAAGAATATAACCTCCCTAATAAGATTGATAAATAAAGAGGAAGACTAAGCAATTTTGGGCAACAAGACAGCTTTCATGGTTTCTAAAAAACAAAAAATCAACGGAAAACCATATATTGCGAGAGGGCGTTGAGTAAAAATAGCAAAGATTTGCTGGTTACTATGTGTTGGGGCTATTTATAGGACAAATATATGGGTGAGGATTTTTTAAAGAATGTACTATACATAATGATCTTTGGGGCAAATGCGTAAGTATGTAGTGTCCTATATGTGCTGTTACGTGAAAGGTTCTAAGTTCTCTAGAGAAAGCTTCAAAGGTAGCAGTACCGTTTCTTGTGGCTGAGAAGGAGATGGTGATGAAGATTTGATTTGAAATAACTAGTGGTGGAGAGAGCTTGATCAGTAGTCGAATCCTTTAAATTCAATTTTGTAAATTCAAATTTCAAAGTCAATGGAATGCTGGTAGGTATTGGATTGAAAAATTCAATTCTTTTTACCAAATGAGTTGTTCTGATTAGCCAAGGAAAATCCAAAATGGGTCTCACCAAAGTTAAAGAAGTATGAGTGGATAATAATGTAGTTCAGGTTTTCTGTTCAATGAACAATAACCAAGCAAGTGGTGGCTAGCTCATGCGGTAGAGCTCTTAGATGCCCCACACTACATCGTAGGATCGAATCCCATTCCCCCCCCCCCCCCATGTAATAGATTGGGAATGAAAAATGACCAAAAAAAAAAAAAAGAACAATAACCAAGTTACGTAACATCTGGGAATGACAAAAAATAAAAAAACCCCCCAAGTTACGAATGACAAAAAAAAAAAAAACCCCTCTCTCTCATCGTCTACCCCTGTAAACCCTAACCCAAACCCCTCGATACCTACCTTTGTTCTTCTTTTCCTTAGATTGATTTTCCCCTTTCCCTTGAATCCTTGCAACGTCTAACCCTATATAATACCCATCTTTGGTTCGACTCCCATAATCCCATTCGTCCTTATCCGAGTTCATTCAAATCCCAATCGTACTCCGTTGTCCCTATTCGAACCCTAATCGACCTGCTCCAGTCTTTACGAACCCTAATCGAGCCCCATCTGTCTCTTACAAGTCCTGTTCGATCTCCAGAGGTGCTCCTAACCCATTGTTGATGCTCGAAATCTCTTGTTGCTGCTCGAGATCCTCCCAGTGTTCGATTGGTCTTTACCGCAGTGCCTCATTCTTTGGTTTTCAGTTGGTTATGATCTGAATTGCTGGATTTAAGGTTTGTGGTGTGTTTTGGTAACTTGATCAAGATTGTTCTAGTTTGGTTGTTCAATCTCTTGTCTGGTCTACTTCTGCTCTGTTGTGGCTTCGAATTTCTAGCCCACTACTTATTTTGCTGGGTTTGTGCACCTGAGATTGATCTTTCCCGGTGATGGACAAGGTTCATTTAGGATTGTTTTCTCTCTTTGTTGACAATCTCCCTGAGGATGTTGGCATTTTATGGTTCAGAAAATTCTTTAGTCAATTTGGGATTGTTAAGGATGCTTATATTCCGCATAAACGTAGCAAAGTGACCACTAGGAGGTTTTGTTTTGTGCATTTTGATTGTGCTACCTCGGCGGATGTGGCTATTTTCAAAGCTAATGGGTTTTGGATTGAAGATAGGATGCTCTTTGTGAAGAAGGCCGCCTTTGAGGGTCAAAGGAAGAACCCTATTCTTAATAGGATAGAAGAGAATTCAGCCTATCATCTGTCTCAGAAGTGTTTTTCGCAGTTTCTTCCTCAGACATGGGGACATTATGAGGATAGGCCTTCTTACGCTCAAGTCACTAGTGGGGTGGAGTGCTATGGAGAGAAATTAGCAACTAGAAGTATCCAGTGCCATTTTATTGGGATTGGTGGCTTTTCAAGAGTGCCATTGCGAAAATCAGAGTGCTTTTTTCTGCAGAGGAACTGGTCAGTGTCTTCAATTTAAAGAAAGTCCATGACGTCCAAGTTAAAGCGATCAGAGGAAGGTACGTGCTTATAACGTTTGCTAATGTAGAGATTAGAGACAAGTTTTTAAAAGATAGTTGGGTGAAGAATTGGTTCGATGATGTTCAACTGTGGAATGGGGAGCAAGCCAAAGAGGAGAGATTTGTGTGGATCTCATGCTTTGGGATGCCCCCTAAGTGCATGGTCCTTGCAAACCTTCAAAGATATCGGTAGTATATGGGGTGATTTTCTTGAGGTGGACGAGAATACTCTGAAAGGAGGTTCATACGAAAAGGGCAAAATTTTGAATTGGCTATTCCCAAAGGATTGAAGGGAATGTTGAACTAATTGAAGATGGTATGAGATACATAGTCAGAATTGAGGAGGAGGGTTCATTTAGAAGGGTGGAATCAAGGATTTTTCATGCAGAGAACGATTTGTTGAATGTTCATGATGACCAGCTCTCTCAGGTTCCTAAGGAGGCCCAACCTTTAGAAAAGGAAACAGATGAGGATCCAATTGTTTATAGCTTCAAGTCCACTCAAGGTTTGGATTCATTTGTGGAGGATTCTCTGGGCCTTCATTTTCTTTTCCAGGAGAATCATGTTAAACCAGTGGAGAAGATGAGTAGTCAAGAGAAGGTTCTTGATGTCAATTTGGATGATTCGAACTCGACAGCAAAGTTGGCAACAAGATGTTTTGATCATGATGAATGAGATCTTGTCTTGAACGAACGTCTTTGTAAGTATGTGGAGGTCATGCGGATAAGAAGACTCATAAGACCAAGAAGGATAAACCCAAACATTCGATCCAAGAGGAGATAGCCGAAGGGAGGGATCATTCTGACTTGCTCAATTCAGAAGACATTATGAGAAGGAACAATGCTATTATCAATGGGTGTGATAATGCAGTGAAGATCAGCAAGAAGATTGGAGATGTTTTCCATGATAGTGATGAGGGTAGTAGCGACAATTGTGAGAGGAATTTGATTTTAATCAAGGAAGCCTGGGAGAATATGAAGAGGAGTATTCACATAGGAGTTAAATTTCATGGAAGGGAGAGCTATAATATTTAGAAGTTCTTGGAATTGATGGGAGTCGCAATTACTGAACATGAAATTAAAGCGGAAATTAAGACTCTTGACATTTTGGAGGGAGTTGCCTCCATTTCAGTGGAGGTCTGAGTTGCCGCTTGCTATGTTGTTGGGTGCTCTCCGGTGCTGTCCCTGTTTCTTGTTCACTGAAGGTTTCGGCGTTTGGGGGTTTTGGATTTTCCGGTTGTGTTCGTTTGCGTCTAGCTTTGCTTGCTCTTGGGTGGCTTTAGGGAAGAAGCGCTTTGGTTGTTCTTTTGTTTTGCCTTTGTTTTTTGAGTTGTCTCAGGTGTATTTTTTTTTTTTTTTGGTGTTTGGTTCAGGTTCTGGGTGGTTTCTTACCACCCTCTTCGATCGTTTTTGTTTTTCCCCTTCGGCCCTTGGCGTTTTCTGTCTTGGATCCCTTTAATCTTTGTAATTAGTTTTCAAAGATTAATAAATTCTTTCCTTAGAAAAAAGAACATCTGGGCAGTGGAATTCTCATGAGAAAATACCAACTCAATTTCTTGATATGAGAAAAATCTGGTCAAAATAAATAAAAAGAAGGTTAATCTTTAAACTTCAATAAAAATTCTTTAAGCGGATCTTAACTTAATTAACATTCGAGAAACTTTTTGTTTTGAAACAAAAAGAAATCTCATCAAGGTTAATTAATTTCGAAACTGCCACCATTACAGAGTTACGATAAAGGATTTCGATTGATATTCGATGTAGAATTTGAAATTTCACATGCTAACCAACCCAGGTGACTTTTGACTTACAACCCTTGTTTTAAATTTTAGTCGTTACATATCGTATCTGTCGATCCAACATTTTTTTTGAGGCTTTCGATACCATTACACCCTCATAGTACTTACTGATATGGCAAAGTAAATGCGATTGTTCCCGTCATGCATTGGTCCAATTTCGATTTATGAATCGGTTCATGAACGACTGTTGGGGATGATTTGGACTCGACTATAAAATCCACGATTTATGCGGATCGATGTTCATAATATGATTGTACGTAGAGACTTGGACCACATTATCGATCCCGGCAACAACATCAATTGGTAGAGCCACACAATCGTAGTGTGTGTGCTACATTTGCCCCCAGATCGGATGAAGTTCTAGTCCTCCACAAAATGAGTGGCCACAGCGGCGAACAAGTGCCACGCGTTGCCATGTCATGCAGAAGCATGAATTCCAATAACATGATCTGGAGTTTTTTGTGTGTTGATGAGACCCGCTGTTCATTTAATCCCAACATCTCAACAGGAATAACGAGCAAGGGCACTGCTGATGCTATGGTATTTTAATAGAGGGATAGGCGAGAAGTTAATAGGCTGCTGCGAAGGGAATGAAAGCTGCCTTGAACCTTTGGTCCCTATCGTTTTTGCAATGCTTTGTGATTTTGGTAAGGACTTGCCCCGTGATTGTTACTCCTACATGTTTGCTTAAATAACACAAACAAAAAATGAATTCGATGTGTGGAACCCCAAAAAAGTGATGAATGGAACGAAACTTCGACTATTGCGCCACCAGTAAAACAACATTCCAAACTTACATAAAACTGCGGATCAAAAAAAAAAAAAAAAACTTACATAAAACTGGCCTGCCTTAATTATGCCCACCATTAGTATTTGCTGGTCCACAGACACATTTTCTTGCATTCCTTAAAATTTGTCCACATTTAAAAATCAATGAGTAAATTGTTTCAATTCTACTCTTTTACCCTTGCTTTCAATCAGAAGGGTAAAATTAAAAAGACATGAATGTACAAAACAATCATGATGCTCTCAAACGATACTTCGACTTTTGCGACTTTTGCGCCACCTGTAAAACAACATTGCAAACTTACATAAAGCTGACCTTTAATTTCTTAATTATTCCCACCATCCGGATTTTTTGGTCCACAAACAAACGTTTTTGTGTTCCTTAAAATTTGTCCACGTTTAAAAGTCAATGAGTAAATTGTTTCAATTTCACTCTTTTACCCTTGCCTTCAATAATTACCAAATCAATAAGAACGGTAAAATTGAAAAGATAAGAATTGTACAAAAACAATAATGATGCTCTAAAAAAAGAATTAGAAACTCAAAAATAGACTAACAAACACGGACGGAGAAAATGATTATTAAAGCCACCTATTTCTTTAGCAATAACCATGAACTTCTTATCTGTCTTTATTCAAGAAAACTTGCCTCTGAATCCATTACATATGTATATCACCTTCTCTTTTTTGAATGGCAAAAGGGGAAACCAACATAGCAATCCCCTTGGACGTGACCATAGGGGCTCCCCGCTCCCAACCCGCTATCGAATGTCCGGTTGGAACCATAGCTATTGTCCAAAAGGGCAGGCCGTTACCACACACCACCTAGATACTAGATGAGCAAAGGGCCATCCACGCTAGTCCTGAGTTTGCGTGACTCTAAATCTTGTCGGATCGTATACAGAAGGGAGGAGCACTTGAGCCCACCCACCCTCGCCATCTAGGCTACAACCTTCGGTGGTATATATCACCTTTCCTACATCCCTTTTTCGGTATTACTTTGTTTTCCCTGCAACTTCCTGAGCATATATATTTACATATGTTTTTATTGGTAAGCAGTCTACATATGCACACAAAAAGACCACCACCAAAATCAAAATAACAGTCTATGATAGTTGATACAGCTACAATCCTATAAACCAAGCTCTGTCGGAACAAGGATGATTTGGGGGTGGCTGCTCTGCCCTAAGTGCAGAGCACTCTGAGATATGGGCACTGTGGAGAAGGATACCTGCGCAACAAATCAAACTAATTAGACATTGATATCGGGTGCCTGACATTTTTGTCAAAAATATCAACAAAGAAAAAGGCAAGTGAAAAGGGTGTGAGAGGAGCTGTATAGATTAGTTTGAGTCGCATGCAAACTGGCCTGCGACGTCTTGAATTACCTGAAAGAAAAAAGAAAATGAAGTATCCGGTGATTACCAATGGTAGATGAAATCGATTGTTGAGACTAGCATGTGGCTCGAGATGGACCCACAAACCCTGCACAATCCACTTCCCCTAAACATCAATCGAATTTTGAGAGACTTGGGCTTCACTCCCTCGATTATTATTTCTCTTCTTCCCCCAATTCCTCAGCTGAATTTCAAGCATTGACTTCGCAGCCAAGAAGTCAACGCACTGGATTGGACTCATCACCTCCAACAAGCCCTTGAGTGTCTTTAGCCTCACACAATCGGCCATTTTCATCACTCTCTCCAGACCACCCAACAAGTTCTTCAATGCCGCCTCCACCAACCCATCAATTTGTGCAGTCGTTGCTACCATCAAGTCATTAGTACTGCCGTCACTACCTCCGTCACTGATCACCCGGCTCGATAGCCGGGCCAGCTGAACCATCCGTCTGTCCGCCATTGCCACTTGCTGCCTCTCCATTTCCATCTCAACCTTCTCCTCCTCCAACCTGTGCGAGTACGTACATATATAAGAAAAAATTGCCAAATAGTACATCAAGAGTACGAATTTCAACCTTGAATTCTAATTTAAATGTGATGAATTTTTTCTTTTATTTTACGAATTTCAAACAAATGTTAGTATGATTTTAACAAGTACAATGTTAGTATTACTTAATTTTAATCTATTACTATGGTTTTTTTTTTTTTTAAATAAATGATTTTCACCCTCCAAGTTGATATACACGCTCCATTTTTTGTCATTCAGTGAAACTTTCACGCATAAAATTGTGAATATTACGCCCCTATTAAAGAATCTCCTTTATTTTTATAAAGCATCTTCAATGCATCTCTATATCCCTATCTTGTAGATCGGATCTGACATATAAGGGGAAATTTTATAGTTTACTCTATCTTTTCTTCAACTTTTTGTATTTTATGGAAGGATCCATCGTCCTGATTTGTAGATCAAAATAGAGGTGTGTCTCCATATTTGGAGACCCAAAAGTAAATTTGAAGACCACACCTCCATTGATGTGTTCCCTTCATGACGAACAAATTTTTTTTAAACAAAAAATAAATTACAAAATCTCTTCTGAATGTTACAGCCGGTGGTGGAGATATAAAAATGTGTTATTGGAGATGCTCTTCACCCATCAGGCCATCCACGTGAAGGAGCTAGTGCTGGCCAAAGTTTAGTATTCCCTCCATTCCAAATTGCTGGTCACTTTTGAGAATTTCAACTTTTAAGCAAACATGCAATAACTGCATTCAATAAATGCGAGCAAATTAAACAGATTCTTTAATTTTCAACAATGCCCTTATATTTCAACTTTTGATTGAAATGATTGTTGTTGGTAAAGGAGATTGAATAAGTTTTGTTTTGACTTTTCAAATGGGACTAACAATTTGGAACATCCCAAAATAGTATAAGGGACAAGTAATTTGGAACGGAGGACGGTAGTTGGGCTGAGAGATATTGGTTAGTCTATGATTCTCTACAAAATTGGTAATGGATAGTCCACCTTCCTATGGATTGAAAACTGGCATGCTCTTAGGCTACTGTATAAGCGATTTGGGGTCAAGGTTTTAAATCTCAGTATCGGGATACGTAGCGGTATCGGTGATACGGCCAAATATCGGCCCGTATATCGGTTAATATCGGTATCGGTCCCTTGAAAAACCGATACGTATCGGCCGATACATCGCGTATCGACCGATATTTAAATCCTTGTTTGGGGTTGATATTGTGTATAATGTGGGTAAATCTTTGAAGGCAAAGGTATCCTCCCTTATTCGATCAGGAATGTGGAGATGGCCTAGAGCTCGAACTAGAGTGATGCAAAGTATTATTGCCCAATCTCCCGCGAACCTAATTCTTGCTACTGAATTTGAAGACTTAGTAGTTTAGTTGCCCAGCCCTCATGGATCCCTCATGGATCTTACTCTGCTAGATCTGCATGGGAAGCAATCAAGCAACAATCTCCTAAGCAATCGTGGACAACGGTAGTTTGGTCCAAGTAGCATGTACCTCGATGGGCTTTCATCTTTTGGTTGGCTTTTCAACATAGACCGAATACTAAGGACAAACTTGCTAGTAGGGGAATGATTGTAGATGTGAATTGATCCTTGTGTGCTATGGCGACAGAATCTCACCTGTTGGGTATCCAGCATCCCACATCGCTGGGATAGAGTGCGGCCATTGTGCCTTATAAAGGATGGAACCCCCTTAATGTGCATGAGGCCTTTTAAAAACTGTACGGGCGTTCCAAGCTCTTGGTACTTCATAGTTAAACGTGCTTACCTTGGAGTAATTCAGGGATGGCTGGCCTACTGGGAAATCCTTGGAGCCCGAAGCGGACAATATCGTGTTACATGGGAGGTGGGCTAGTCCAACAGTGGTATCAGAGCTAGGCTCTATCGGGCGTCGGCGGCATATCCTATCGATGTGTTCGCTGAAGGTGGGATTGTTGGGTATCCAGCGTCCCACATCGCTGGGATAGAGTGCGGTGTGCCTTATAAAGGATGGAACCCCCTTAATATGCATGAGGCCTTTTAACAATTGTGCGGACGTTCTAAGCTCATGGTACTTCACTGTTAAGCATGCTTATCCTGGAGTAATTCAGGGATGGGTGATCTACTGGGAAGTCCTTGGAGCCCAAAGCGGACAATATCGTGCTACATGGGAGGCAGTAGGCCTCATGCACATTAAGGGGGTTCCATCCTTTATAAGGCACACTTTGGGACGCTGGATACCCAACAATCCCACCTTCAGCTTACACATCGATAGGATATGCCGCCTACGCCCGATAGAGCCCAGCTCTGATACCACTGTTGGACTAGCTCATCTCCCACGTAACACGATATTGTCCGCTTTGGGCTCCAAGAACTTCCCAGTAGGTCACCCGTCCCTGAATTACTCCGGGTAAGCACGCTTAACTGTGAATTAAGTACCAAGAGCTTGGAACGCCCGCACGATTTTTAAAAGGCCTCATGCACATTAAGGGGGTTCCATCCTTTATAAGGCACACTGCCGCACTCTATCCCAGCGATGTGGGACGTTGGATACCCAACATCACCAACATCTGTTTCTTTGAGTTCCCATTATCAAGATCTGTTTGGCTTGAAGTTTGGAGCAGGTTTTCTAGTTCAGGAGGACATTCAAAGCTTTCCGAAATCATGGATTGATTTGCCCAACAAGTGACTGGAAATGATTTTAGATGTAGGGCTCTGAAAGGGTCTTTAATTAGCAGCTACTATCTATGTTGTATGGATGGAAAGGAATTCTAGGATATTTCAGCAAAAAAACTTGTCCGGTTGATTAGGTGGCCTAACTGACCATTGATTCAATCCAAGTTTTTTCAAGCGAATCTGTGCAGCTTGGGGATTTTCTGAGAAAGCTGTTTTGCTTGGATAGTTTTACTACTGTACAATTTTGCTAGCTTCTTGTTCCTGTTGTTCATGCTTGAGATGCATAGTGTGGTTGGTTTTGTTTAGCTTTCAGTTGTAATACCAGGACTAACTCCTTGGTATGGCCGGCTATCTCCTTGGGTTTGTTTGTTGATTGTTTGAGCTTTATAAAAGTGAAGTACTTAACAAAAAATAAAAATAAAAATTGGAACGGTGGGATTATAAAATGTACTAACCTTATCTTCCCCCTCAGCTCCTCCACCTTCTTCAGTTGGATCTCCGTCATGCCAGCCAGGCTGCCACCAGGGAGCCGAGTCTGCCGGACCGAGTCGACGAGCCGGAACACCATGGATGGCTTCCAACCGGTAATCCAGAGGTAAGAATTTTCCAGAGGGGTCAACCAGACAGGGACAAAGAAGGCAAGCACATCTTCATGGGCTGCTGCCCATTTGGCGGTGTAGTAGTCCTTGTGGTGGGCCGTGAGCTGGGCCACCAAAGCCTCGTTGTCCCTGTGCTTCTTAGCATCAATATCAGTATTAGAATTCTCGTCCGATGCCCCTAAAAGAAGCTGAAGAAATGCTTCGAGTTGACAAACCCAGTTGTCGAAGTAGTCTGTGAACCTCTCCTCTACTTGTGTCTTCGTCATTTTAATTTTGATCATGTAGTACAGAGGAGAGTTAGTATTATATATATATATACACGTGTATGTGTAATGGTTTCTGGGGATTTGTGTGAGTGAACAGATGGAGGGTGGATGATTAGGCCACGGATGCAAATGGCCGGCTACTGAGTTGGAGAAATGCGTGGCTTGGCTTTCTGCATGCCTTACGCTGCAGCAGGCTGTTAGCCACCCGTTTATTCAAAGGGTACCCCACGCTTTGCGTTCACACACGCACATACACTATCTCTCTCTCTCCCTCTCTCTTTCGAGTAATTATCCAGTAGTTCCGGAGCATTGTCACGTGGTAGTTTGGATCATTTTAACACTACATATTTATATTGGATCTATATATATATATTTATGGACCCTTGGAGAATATGCGGTGGTAGAGTGTCCACTATGTGGCCATGCTCCGGGATCATTTTTATACTAAATATTTATGTTGGATCCATATACTGTATTTATTTATGAATCCTTTGAGACTTTGGTGGTGGAGTGTCCACTATGTGACCGTGCTCCGGAATCACTAAATAATTGCACCTCCCCTGGCTTTAGGCTGGTATTGAAGAGTCATCATATAGATTGGAGAGGGTAGCTACTAGCTACCACCAGATGTTTTAACAAATCTGGGGGGATTCGAAACGTGTCATGAGATGAGAGAATCTGTGTGTCCCCACGTGGAGGACACTATCATGCTTTCATAAACATCCTATATCGCACTCTCATTGACGTCCTCTTAAGCCTTATGACTTCTGTGTCAAGTTTATTTATTTATTTATAAATAGCATGTTGTTGTGATCATTTGTGTTTTTAGTGGTCCAAATTTATTTAGAAAATTCTTTCGGTTTATTGCAAAATTGTTTGGCCTTCCCAATTTGTTCAGAATTGCCCGCTTTTGAACAGTATGGTCAATTAATTACTAAGATAAACGATCAAGATTCACTACGAGACTTAGGTAGAGTGCTACTGAAGTGGTGATTCCTAAATAATTATTGACGCCTACCGTGATAATAAAATTTGTATATTCATTTGAAAATTTGTAAGTATATTCATTTGAAAATTTGTACGTGCATTTATTGTTATATATGGGTAATATGTAAAATCGAAAGATCGATGAATTCGATTTGATTAAGTTGTTATAGATCCCAAGATTTTAAATCATGGTATTAGAACACATACAGTAACGGTGGAACTAGTAAAATGAACCGCTTGATCACTTTTTCTGGACGCAGCATGGACTTTAAGAGCGCAAGAGGGCCTGTTGTTCACTTTTTGAGGCTCATCCCACTAACTCAAAAAAGGTAAAAGATCCGTTGAACACCACTTGAATTAGCCGCTCTTTCACAATACATCACATAAAAAATCGTGAAAAACCAAAAAACAATAAAAACTCTCTTAGTTGAACACTTCCTGAATTAGCCAGGAATGCCAACTCGAGTGTAGCCGACAGTTGGAAATAGATTTATTTTTTCAGGACCAACAATCAAAAAATAGATCAGAACACGTAAAAAGTACAATATACATTCACGGTGGGGCAAGTGGTGGCTAGCTCACGCGGTAGAGCTCTTTAATGCCCCACACTACATCCTGGGATCGAGTCCCATTCTCCCCTCCCCATGTAATAAATTAAAAAATGACGAATGACAAAAAAAAAAAAAAAAACATTCACGGTGGGACCGTAACCCCCATCCCATGTTATTTCTTTGTACATTCCAAGCATCATGGAAATACATATACACGCTAGTAAAAATTAAGCAGAGATGTACAAAATATTGGAGCAACCATTAACCATTTGGGTTGATGGAATGTGAGCAAACAATAATAAGAGAATAAGAAAACAAAATCATAGTACTTAAAAGATTCTAGTCAGCAGGGTGCACAAAGAAGTTCTATTTTTGTTGTTGTTGTTGGGTATATGATACAAACTAAGAGAGAGACTCGACTTACAACAAAGAGAAAATACTCTGAAGTGAATTAAGTTGCCTCCGCAGAAAGGATCTCAAGTTCAGCCCACCAGAGGGGAGAAAGTCTGGGAGTTGCCGCGTCAGGTGTTATAGCAATCACTTCCCTTAGTCTCGAAGTGATCTCTTTCATGGTCGGTCTCTTCCTCGGATCCTGCTGAATGCAATCCTGGATCACTTCGCATATGATGTCAAGCTCATTGTTTTTGAAGGACTTCAATGTTGGATCAATCATATAGCTGATGCTCCTCTTATCATTCAAGTAATCAGCAGCCTTGAAAACAAAAATGTAAAATCAACTTGTATTCATAAGATTAATTAAGAGCATTGGCACCACTGGTAAGTCTAGAAAATGAGGAATATATACATATATATTTATTCCAACAACAATAAAAATACCCATATAATTTCCAATGGATGAGGGTATGGGAGGGACAAGACAGGAGATAGACCTAAAATTTGAAAATATATGCATAAAATGGTTGCTCTCAGAAAAATTTACCACCACCAAGACAATTAATATGTACGTATAAATGTGTATGTATGCAAAGTTGAACCCATTCTCTAAGGAACAATGAATCCACCGCCATGGTGTTATCTTGTGAACTCAAGCAAACTGGTTTTGCTTTTACCAGTATAACGATTTTAACAGTAGAGAGTCTTTCCTAACACTTTGTAGAAAACTAACATAATCAAAATGGGAGATTAGTGAATAAATGATTGTTCACTCACCCAACAAGTATGATGTAACTGATAGGATAGACAATGACATGACTATGGACAAATAAAATTAGGGAATCACCGTTGGCCGTTGCTCATACAAAAATGAGTTATTGAACAAGAATGAGAAAAGGGTAACCAGAAATGTACCCAGTTTACCAGATGCCCTTGTTCTTCCGTGTTGGGGAGCTTCCCTGAAATGATTTCGAGCAACATTATTCCAAAACTGTAAACATTTGTTTCTGGATCAGAAAATGGTGGGAGTTCAGAATGTTCTGAATCATATTCCCCTGAGATTTTTGACTTGGAAGAAGCCTCTATTCCGAAACTGATTTCTGCAATCTGCAAAACAGAGAAGCATCATATGTAAAGAATCTAAAAGAAAAAAACAGGGAGATTATATAGAGTAAGAAGCCTACTTTAGCAGCATAATCATCGGTCAAAAAGATAGCGTTTGTATTCAAGTTGGAATGTGCCACGGGTGGATTCAGTTCATGCATGTACTGAAGACAGTAAGCAGCTCCCATAATAATTCTCATCCTTGCATTCCAGTCAAGATGTTCAACTTCCTTAACTGCAAACACAAACAGAAATATGATGACTTCATTTTAGATATGAAGCCTCCAATTTCAGAAAAGGAACTGATGGCAAGTAGTATTACCATGGAGATGTTCAAAGGCGGTTCCATTTGGAGCGTACTCAAACACCAACATCCTTGTGAAAGGTTCCTCCTCCTCACAGAAACCAATAAGATTAACAAAGTTCTTGTGGTTTACTCTTGACAGTGTATCGATCTAGAGGAAGGCCATCATAAAAAAGATTGTAAACAAACCAACTCCAAAGAGGAGAGATGCATTAAGTATTGCATGAAACAATGTCATTACCGATGAAATACTAACAAACCTTCTTCCTATAGGTCACTTCTGAGCGTTTAGACCAGTCTTTGGGAGTAAATAATGCAGTTGACGCAACAGCAATCTCAACTCCACTTGATAACGTTCCCTTGTATAATGTGCAACCATCAATGGTATCAATAATGTTGCTGAAATCCTCACAGGCAGTTTCTAGCTCTGCCCGGTTTAGCTTGGGAACCCCTGCATTGTAAAAACTAATTCAATGCACTTAGCAATTTAGAAATGTGATCCTAATATACTGCCAATTCCCTAAATCTGGAAATGGAATTCATTATATATGCATGATGTATCTCTCACAAATATATGGAGCCACAAAACTTGTGCCTCTGAGGACTCTACATTTAAAAGGACTAAATTCACTCTTCTGTTTCCCTATCATTTTAGGCCAGGTCAACAGTCAGCTTGTACCATAAATGCAGGGAAAATTGAATAGCTCCACTATGCATGAATGGACAAATCATGAGGTTAATAATAGTAGACAACATTTATTCAAAAACTTGGAAACTCCATTCCTTGACAAGAATCACCATAAATCTGCCATTGTTTTGCAAATCCTAACTTCAAATGTCATTTCAAAGTTGAGAACAGAACTCTGAGAGCTTATATCTCACTGGCCACAAACAGAATCTATAATTATTCAAGAAGAGAATTTACAAGGTCTGAGTCATTTCCTATACTACTCTTCTATCATATTTTTTGTTTTCTGTTTGCTTCTTTTGTTAACCCCTGGCTCATGCACCAGCCACATAGGCTAATCGCTAGGTCAAGCGACTACCTTAGTCGAGTTTTATATTGTGCATGTTTGATTTGCACTTGATTGTGCATACTGGGCCTTGGGGTTAACGCAGTCAACTGTCTATCTACAGTCTAAGATAGTGTTTGGATTGCTCAAGGAAATATTACCTGTAACAAATGCTTTCTGTAACTGTCCACTCAGTCCAGTCTTCCAAGGACCAATCGTTGATGCTGCTCGTTTCCGACACATGATGAACATGGTAACAGCAACAAGAAGTATAACACCGCCTGAAATCGCGCCTATATGCTTCCATGTATATTCAGAAATCCCACCCCATGAAGGCTTTTCTTCAACTGGCTTATTGATAGAGCCAGAAGACTGGCTATCAGGATTGGATGTATTAGGATTGGGTTGGTTCGTAGAATCACCAGGAGAAGGTGTAGGCTGATGCAGTTGTCCTTTCTTTCCATTCAGTACAGCAGGGTAAGACCCACTACTCCGGGTAGTTGGAAAAGCAATGATTTCGACAGGAGGGGATCCACCACTAGCTGAGGAAGCAATGAGGTTGCTGGATTGTTCAAGTAGCCTGCGCCTAACCATATTAACAAGGTTTTGTACACTATGCACCTCATCCACACCTGTTGATTGCATCAATGAATGTGATTTCCCTTAAAAGCATACACTAAGCCCAATTTGTTTGTTTGGATTAAAGCATCAGATTGCACAATGAATCCAAGAGGACCAGCTGACATTTGTTAAGAACTTTTGCGTGTAGAATTAGATGTTCATCAGATTTGGTATCTCACGAGACATGAGATATGTTGTACCTTTGGGCATGTGGTAGTATTAAACAACTTTTTGATAGGTGAATGCGCAATTCAATGCATTTTATCCCTCATGACATGTCGGCCTCAAGGCATTGAGGGGTAAGCATTTTTTTGATAACCAGGTATCCGGCCCAGAATTTGCGCACCTCGATTAATCCTGGGAGACCAATCCTACCTCCCACCAGCGGAGACTCCAAATAAAGGCAAAGCAAAGCTCTGTATGGACTGGCCACAAATCAATTAATAGCACCAACGAGGTTTCAAACCTGAGACCTTAGGAGGGAGCGAACCCCTAAGTTCCAAGCCTTGATAACTAGGCCAACCCCTTGGGGTTGAGGGGTAAGCATTTTGAATGCTAGTTTTGAGTTTAATAAATATATAACACTATTAACGATTACCAGAAAATGGGAGAGCAATTTAAATGCCAAGTAAAATTTATAACAACTCCTCTAAACCTAGAAATATACTCCCTCTGTCCCCATTTTATAGTCCCAGTTTGCACTTTTTGCTGTCCCAAAAAAATTATCCCATTTCAAAACTAAATGGGCAATAGGTAATGAATTCTCTCTTTTACCCCTCCTTTTGAAATTAGTTCTACTAAAAAAGTAAGAAAATGTAATGATTGAAGGGTAAAATGAGAAAAGTAGATTTTGAAAAGTGCAATGATTGTGTTCCCTTATTTAGTTGGAATCCCCAAAAGGGACCATAAAATAGGGACGAAGGGAGTATATGTTAATAAAAGTGTATACCAATTGTTATGAAAAAACCACCGATGGTGGTAGCCTGGTGGGTAGGGTGCCTCACATTCCAAGGGGAGACTCGGTATCGAGTATTGCCAGTGGCAAGGGATTGTGGGGATACACACTTATGCCCACTTGTACCTAGGTGGTGCCGTGGTGACAACTTATCCTCACGGACAGTAGCTATGGCTCGAACCAAACAATCCACTGGCGGGTCGGGAGCCCCTATGGTCGCGCCCAAGAGGGGGGTTGCTACACTGGTTGCCCCTTCCCACCCTTTTTTCATGATTAAAAAAAAAATCTGTTATGGAATAGGACATATCCAAATAGGTACTCTCTCAGAAAAGCACAGATCGACAGTTGAAAGAGAACACCCCAAAGAGAACGACTGAGTTAGAGTGTTGAGACCTATATGCCCCGTGATCTTGGAAAGCATATGCCACACATGAAATGTGTGACAATGTGCAAAAGGTGCACCTTGTGCGAACACCTCATAGATAAAGCATAGGCTTTTGGAGGGTTAGGAACAAATTTGAAGGCTCGAGGCTTCATTCAATAGCCTAGCCTTGATGTGGGCCATGAGGCGAGCCTTACTTCGCCGTTGAAAACATTGGTATCAAGTAATTAAACTCATAGGATTACTTGTAGTGTGCAAATATATACCCCTACACTAGTACATTCAAATATACAAGGCCTGAGGTTTAATGAGCTAAGAACAAACCAATTGAGTAAACTGACCTGATAGATTCTCATATTCAAGACTGTTCAAGGAATCCTTTCCAGCTTTGAAGCTTGAAGAAAGACCAAATCTATGTCGTTATTTGAGTATTACTCATCAGAAATAGGCAATAAAATTTGAAGATGTAAAAGAACATGTTGGTTCCATACAATGGCAATTCGTTGAGATTACGTAGAAGTGTCCCTTTAAGAGGAGCCATAAATGGATCTGCTTTCTTTTGTTTTTTCGAACTGCTCTGCCAGATGCTGCACAAAAGTGCGTCAGAAGGTCAGGAAAGCAAACAAGTAAGATGTTCTTATCTGACCAGTAAAAAGCGAATCGAAACAGAAATATTGTCATCAATATTAACCACTCCCAGTAAACAATGAATTCCAGATAAATCTACCCGTTATGACAACATCAACTTGATACAGTAACACTAAAAGAGCAAAAAGACATATAAATACGCTGGGTCAATTACAATTGGATCAAAAATGACTTGCTGGCAAATCATCCCATTGAAGCATAAATTAGCTATGCAAATAGCAAAGATTGTACCCGACGGTGTTGGAGCAACTAAAGTCACATAATCGCTAGCGGGGTATAGAAGGCGTAATAAAGTACCAAAATATCTGCGAATCCAATCAACAAAGAACACTCTCTCACCAGTGCCCAAATTTTCTATTTACGCAGCTAATTCCACTGGTCTGAGCAAACATAAGATTTTCGTCGAACTGCAATTCAGAGAGGAAATTGAGCTTCCCAATCTCTGAAGGTACGTGTCCGTTGAAGCTATTATTACAAAGCAACCTGGTTAACAACATGTTGATTAGTCCAAGAACATGAAATATCCATCCTGTGGAATAAATACCCACATATATTTAAATGGTCAACTCACAAACGTTTCAATGACCGTAGTCCTCCTAATTCTTGAGGAATAGTTCCACCGAAGTTGTTATTTCTCAAGTCCAGTTCCTCCAGCGTAATTAGTCCTCCAATATCTTTAGGGATGGCACCAGATAATTGGTTGTTATAAAGGAAACTGTGAAGCGCATGAAACCAAAATCATGACAAGTCCCAAGTTCTAGAAATCCACAAGGCACAGTACTAGAGCAGAGCCTTTATACCCTCAGTTTAACCATCAACATAGGAATCCAAAATCAACAAGTTGGAAAACACATAAATTGAAACCAGATGGTAACTTCAAAATTATTCCAAAACTAGATAGTGTCTTTGAAAGGAAAGAAAAATTGCACCCCAAGAAGACTTATTATCTACCCATTTTAAATCAAGCAATCCAGCAGGAGCACACAAAGAACAGTCTCTTATTGGGACTATAATTCACAGCAACCTAGTAATGCTTACAGAGATCTAAGATGAATGAGCTTCCCAAGTTCGGGGACCAATTCTCCTTCCAAAGAAAGTCCATTGAGATCCCTACACATAAAATGGATATTCAGAACATATCCTAATTCGAAGTAACAAATCCTCAAAATCATGACCACCATATTCTAACTACAAAAGTTCAACACATTCATCCCTTCCTGACAAGCCAATAAATTAAAACTCACATATATATGAAAAGCTACGATATAGATTAACTTCAAAAGTTTAACTAAACATAAAGAGGGACTTACAGCACTTGCATTTTTCCGTCAACACAATGAACACCTGACCACTTGCACGGGTCATTATCCTCAGGATTCCAGTTATCAAAAACTCCATACGGATCATAAGTCACCCTTCCGCGGAATTCTAACAAGGCCAATCCTGCACTTTGATTCCAATTACAATCAATACAAATTACTAACATCTTTCACGAACAGCTTCCAATTTTTTTATGGGATCTACCAACAATGTCAAGCATTAATTACCTTCAGAATTGATGGACCAACACCCTTGAACACCCAAAACAATAATCAATATCGCAAAACTGGATAACTTGATATCACAAGTGTTCCATCTAAACCCCATTGCTCTGTTAACCATATGTAGCAGTGGTGGAGGCCAATGACAGCCAGAACTCTATACAAAATTGCCAGATTTTTTATTTGCACAAAAACCCCTCTTCATCTAATTAGCGGCGTAACAATTTAACAATCTCAACAACAAACAATGTCTTCTGTTTTCTCTTGGATTTACAACTATAGGGGTATATCTATGTATATAAATTTACTACTATGCACACAATATGATACAAAAACAAGAAAATACAGCTACCCTCTTAAACATAATGACCGAATTGGGGTCCCTCATCTTCTTTTTAATTTTAAATTTTACGTTAGAACTCCGTTTTGGCCAATATTTGCAGAACCCAGCTCAAGAATTTTTTTTTTGAGGTTCAATCGAAGCAGAAATTCGACAGAAGAAGGAAAAAAATTGATTTGAGTTAACATCCAAGGTCCCCAAACAAAGTTATTTCACAAGTAATGTTACAAAAGGGTAAAATAGGAAAGGGAAAGAATGAATACCCTCACAATCAAGCAATGTGAGAAAAGTGAAAAAGGGAATTTACCAGAAAAGAAGGGGAAAAGAGGTCTCAATCACACAAATATTTTGCTGCTATTGTTGCAGAAAATGAAATTAGAATAAAATTGGGATTGACGATGATGGTGAAGGGTCCTTTGTTAGGTGCTTTGTGAGAATTGAGACTCAAAAAAAGGCAGCAAAGAAAATTAGAAATTGAGATGATAGAAAATTGTCAAGGAAAAATGATAACAAACAGGAAAAAAAAGATGAAGTGTTATTCCCTTTGACTGCCCTTTTCAGGATGATCTCAGAGGAGCAACCTCTCTCCGACCATCTTCTCTGAAAGAAGGGGCAAAAAAGCCTCCTGCGCAATGTTTATTTTCTCTCTCTAAATTTGTGTCGTTTTGTTTCTCTCTCTCTCTAACAAGCAAACAACCCAATACCCGGTCCACAACCCCACAACTGTACTAGGTTGTTCTTTTTCCGCTCTATTTTTCCTCTTTGGTGGTCCTAGTTTCTTGATTAATTTTTTTTAGGATTTTTGTTAACAAAATTGTCCAGATATGGTGGGGGCCAAAACTGGTTCGATCAGTGGCAGGATAATCGGTTCCATTTCCACCGGTTGGTGGCGGAGGCGCCTTAACATTGAGATGTTCATCTATCCGAGGGCAGAGCCTAGATTTTGAGCCAAGGAGGCGGCTTAATAGACTTATTTTTATCTAAACATATAAAAAATTACTCCTTCCAATTCCGATGCATTTTTTAAATTATTCACAACTTTCAATCTATAACGTATTTTATGTGTAATATGAATTTTATTTGATAAATCTCAATTAGTTCTATTATACCAAATTTTTAAAATCTAAAAATATTATAGATTGAAAAATATGTCATTTTAAAAATTGCAATTGAAACCGATCAGGACAAACAATTTGGGACAGAAGGAGTATATCATATACCTTTGTTTTTCAATATGACATATTTTTACATTGAAATTGTTCTAGCATAATCCATTAAAAGCATATGAATCGTTTTGTTCTATATTTTCTTTAGGCTACTATAACACTCACATGGTTATTTTTCAATTATGAAAAAAATTGAGAAATCAAAATATAAAATAACTTATTTTTTAGTCAATCAAACTAAAATTATTAATTTTTCTCTCTTTTCTAAAAATAAACCTAAAATTATTAAGATCACAAGAAATAATTATATTCATAATATTTAAAATTAGTATTATATTAATAAACATTTTAAAACTCAGCCCCATGGTAGTTCTAGTTCCGCCACTGCTTCCATCGACCACTTCTTCTTGCCTACGAGCCTCTTGTAACCTCGTCTAACCGAGTAAAAGTATCCAGTAGTCATGTAGTCATGTATGAGAAATTTTTCAATGCCGAGCGGATTTTACGTTGCGGTGCCCAACGCGCATCTGGGTCATCTAAAGATGTGTTGAGTTTATTTGAAATTTGGGTCATTGATTGTTGAGATGGATAGCTGTGATGGGGCACTATGTGGTGTCTGATGTGGTTCAAAGTAGCCAGAAGTATCACCACTTGCGGAATCGCAAGATTCGCAACAGGCACCGAGGGATCCAAGGTTGGGTTGTAACAATAACCCACATGGGCTACCCCCCTTTGTCCCTTTTCTTTTTATGTTTACTGTCATTTTTTGCATATTCGTGTAGTCTGTTTTTTCTGGTATAACTAGGAACAATGGTCACCACTATGAGTAGGAAGCGGCGGCTGTTGGTTGTTGGATTATTGCATAGCCGTTTGAATAGCCTTAAGCAGCGGCCACCAGTAGGAAGTGACACTCCAAGCAGCGGCCGCCAGTGAGTTCAACAGTACAATACATGTCCAAACCTGTTGTCTTCTATTTTCATCACTCATATCTATTGTTGCGACACAGACTTGGTCAGAAGGTCAAGCAAACCCTAAAGTCCAATACCTTTCTGTATATTAAAAGAGGGTCACTATGCAGTACCATCTTGGTGTATTGGTAGCCCTTCCTGACACCGGGACACCATCGAGGCTACCAGACCTTTGCATCCATTTGTTAGTCATAGAACATTCCAAACCAAGACAGATTATTGCTGCATTATGTCTTAAACTCTTACATGATGTAAAGATTATTGCTCTCTAGAGTTTTAATTGTTGTTGTCGAGACTTTTGGGGAGTTATTGGTGCTCTTCACTGTTAGGGGATAAAAAAAAATACTCTTCTTCTCTAGATTTTAGGAGTTAACTTTGCAAGTCATCGTTAGAATTTTAGTCATCATTTTGCATAGCATGCATGGTCCTGTAAAGACCCGTTTTTTCGTAAATTAGACTAATAGAATTTATTTAATTAATTGTGAAAAACAAATTATATGTATAATATTATTTAAAATACCCATTATTCTGAAACTAATTAGCTACTCACACTTATCTCTCCTTCTCTGTCTCAACCTCTCCCACTTCCCTCTTATCTCTCTTTGATAGGCACACAACATTGCATATTTGGGTGCCTAACTCCCGCACTTTTGATACACTCGCTTGCATATAATCTTTATTTTGTCATGATATTGCGCGAAAGGTGTTTTTGGTTGAACTTCAGGAAAAGCGGAGCAAATGGAGGATCTAGGCGCTCCCAAT
>JAXBDA010001921.1:0-48370 GCA_036023075.1 Gaultheria prostrata | reverse complement strand
ACTTTAGCTTGTCGAAAAATATGATGTATTTCGACATTTACATACCGAAATCGCTACGGAGCAGAAATTCAATTTTCAACTTGAAGGGTATTATAGGTAGTTTAGGTGAATTTAGTGGGTTGTTGGAATAAATTTTGTTTAGGAAATTTTAATTGTGGGTTGTATGAAGAAAATGGGTTTTATGGAGTAAATAATGGGTTGTGAATAGAATTGGCATTTTCTAGTAGTGTTTACCTCTGATACCACCTAAAAATCATATGAATTCTGGACAGAAGATCGATACAGTTGTCAACTTACTTGGTAAATGTCTGGTTTAAAGGGGGGAGGTCCATCTGAAATGTTCTCATCGTGGGAATATCTTGGAAATTCTTGATTAATAATATTCCCTCCGTCCCTTTTTAAGTGTGTTACCTGAAAATTCCAACTATTTTTCTCTTACATCAACTTTTACAATTTTTACATCTACTTTCCATTACTTACTCCTATCAATATAATAATACCCACTAACTTTTTAAAAAGGAATTTATTTTAAAGGCAAAATAGGAAATTTACCCACTAACTTTTCAAAACACACATTTATTAAGGGACAGCCCAAAATGGAAATGTACACACTATAAAAGGGACGGAGGGAGTATCAACTATGGGGCTGGTTCCCCTCGCACAACATTTCTTTGACACAACTTTTGACACAAAAATGTAAATCACCCATTTCGGAGTCTCACACAAATTATCCAAGCCGTTCAATTTCTTTAAAAGATGTTTTCAAATATTCCCGCATATAATCAGCTCATTCATCGCCCCAAAACTGATAGTATGAAAACTGAATGAATCGATTAAACCCTTAGCGATATCCGAATGAGTTGATTACATATGGGTAATCTTAAAAACATGTTTTAAACAAATTGAACGGGTCCGATTATTAGCGTGGGGCTCTGATTATTTTTGTTTCAAAATTTGTGTTATTTATTGTGTGAGGGGAACTGACCCCTATAACCCGAACCCATCATCATCTATCTTACTTATCAAAACAAAAAAACCCACCATTTTATTTGGCTTCAGAAGCTAATGGTCACTTGGCTGATGGGATTTTTATTTCCAGGGAAAACAAAACAATGTAAGAAGTGACAGATCTATCAGGTTTCAATGTCAAGTTTTAGTGAAGTTCGCGGAACCAACAAAAATGTTACAACCTATCTTCCTATCGGTAAATGACTTCTCCAAAACAATCGAGGCTAAATCACCTATTCAAATATGAGCGCGCAAACCGAGAGAGATGCAAGGAGTTCACAATGGACACTCACTAAATAAACTTTTTGAAACAATTTCAACTTGGACAACGAATTTGGAGTGCTTTCAGTAAGTACAAGAAGTTAACAAAGACCATTCAACAAGTGAGTACAATGACTTTCCAGTATCATTCTACATTCCGGGATTCTGGGCTCCAATATTAGTTGAAAAGTGAGATCTACACCGTGTCTTCTTCATCCTCAAAGCTCAAGTTTAATGTTTGTAGCTTGAATCCTGAACCTTGTATGATCTCGACCAAGTTTGAGGCCACCCCTGTAGCTTGTACTGTTGTCTGTTTCGTTAACTGGAAAAACGAACGACATCCATCTTTAGGAAAAGGCCATAAAGCTTACACCCGATCTATAAATGAAGAGTTGATTATTGCTCTTACAACTGTCTAATCAAGGTATCATTTGGGAAGGTATTCTTGGATAATTGATGATAAGCAGCAAGCCTTTTTTTTTTTTTTTTGATAACCAGGTGTTCGGGCCAGTATTCACACACCTCGACTAATCTTGGGAGACCAATGCCACCGTCCAATCCCGGGGGCCCATTTTAAAGGCAGAGCAAAGCTCTGTATGGACTGGCCCCAAAGGAGTTGATAGCACCTGCGAGGTTTCGAACCTAAGACCTAAGGAGGGAGCAAACCCCTAAGTCCCAAGCCTTGACCACTAGGCCATCCCCTTGGGGTTCAGCAAGCCATTTTTTTAATGTTAGGTGGTAGGAAAATTTCATTTTAAAGTTAAAATAATGGGACTTACATCTATCATTTGAGGTCCATATAACAGTAAACGAATATAGCTGCATATGGGAAAGAAAATAAACTAAATAACCAACAACTCCTATACAGAAGAACTAACAGTAACAATCAATTTTCATTTTCTGCCTTTGTCAACATTTTACCTTGGCCCCAATAAAGAGTGTACAAGCGTGACCAACTAGCCAAGTCCTAGTTGGTTCACAACAGCAACTATGAAGCACTTAGGACTTTTCACACTCAAGCAATAGCAAGATTTTGGTTAACTTTGGGGTTGCGAGTATCAGCAAAAGTGAAGTAACACTTCTAAATCACAGTAGTTGTTCATACTCACCTCAACAGTCGCAATACCATTGTCATGTTTTACTTTTAAATCGGTAATGCCTTCAATTGCCTGTAAAATAAGAAATGAAATGATAATGGCGAAAGTTACAAAGGCAAATGTCCCGAACATAATGGCTGGTAACTTGAACTATTTGGCAAACAATTAAGAGGCAGGAGCTGGTAACAGGCTCAAGATAACAAATTTCACTTTTCGTGAAGAAAAAACCATTGTTATGCATAACACCTATGCTACCCAAATTCAAGTGACTAGAGAAAGAAGTTATAAGAAAAGGCACCTATAAGAGCATTCTCATTGAAATGATACAAGAATAAGCACCATCATAAAAATCATCACGAGGACATATGGACCTACCTCTAATGCTCTGGTCACTGTAGGAATAGCTGATTCAATGATTGTTCCTTCTGCCTACATATTTAGCAAAAGCAGTGTTATCCAAGCATATCTGGATCTAAGAGGTAAATGCGAAAGGATAGTGATACTGATGCAAACATGAAAACATAACATACAACTAGTTTATCCGGTTCAAATTGTTGTTGAGAATTTCTAAACCACAAAATAAAAATAAGAGTAAGGTTGGTTTTGGACTTGTAGAATTGAATGAAAGCATTTGGTAATACATAAAGGCCTCGTTTGATTCAGGTATTGGAGCCTGGGATAGGATTAGATGTGTCTAATCCCGTCTAATCCCTTGTTTGGTTCCCACAAAGGTGTCTGGGATTAATAATCCTGGGACTAAAATTATCCAATACGTATGGTATTATGTAATCCCGTGGGGGGTGGGATTACCAATCCCGGACAAAGGCACACGGGAGTTTGTCGGCAAAATATTACAAATTTGCCATTCAAATATTTCAGAACAACTGGGGTCTTCTTCTTCTCATTCATTCCACTGCTCATCTCTCCCACCATGAAACCCTTCTCCCCAAAACTCATCTTCATCTTCTCGTCACGCTCTCTCTCCACAACCCCTGTCTCTTGCTTCTCAACTTCTTCTTCTCCTCTCTCCTCTTCATTTTCGTTCCCGTCCCGGCAGCATAAGATGGAGATCCGGGGCGTTAGGATTCCCGTGTGGTGGGATTTCAAGAACTGCCAGTTGCCCGCCGGAGCGAACGTGTTCAAGGTGGGTTAGAGCAATACGGCTGTAGTTAGGGCGAACGAGTTTTTCTTCAGATTTATTTGGTGGGTCTTGTTTGATTTGTGGTTTGGTTGATGGGTTTGCAAAAATTGGGTTTTGTTCTGCCCATTGCTGTTCTTGTATCCTTGTTAAACGATTGAAACAGCAACCCATTATGGTTTGCTCAACAGTCTTGTAATAGGAATTGAAACAGAAGACTGGTAATTTGAAATGAGAATCGCACTGAAGTTGTACCAAATCTCAACAGTCAGTGTTTGATTTTGAAAATTTTAATTGGTTTGAGAGATGGAGAGAGAGAAAGAAAGGGATAGTCGTGAAATTAATCCCGAAATTTAGTTTTGGGAACCAAACATGGAATTGGCTAAAACATGGGATATCCCGATATTAATCCTGAACGAATCAAACAGGGAATTGTGTGAGATTCAGTATTAAATTAGTCCCAGGACAAATAATCCAGGACTATCAATCCCGGATTATTAATCCTACCTGTTTTAGTCCACGAATCAAACGAGGCCAAAATGTAAAACATGATATTCAATATCTTACTTTATGGGTCTATATTTCAAGAATACATTTTTTAGAACACTTTAAAGTGGTGGAATCCAAATAACTTAAGAGACTAGTGTTATTTGAAGTCCTCCTTTCCTACTATGTTCACATTAATCTGCATACTTTTCTACCATCTCCACAGAGTCCTCAAGTCTATAATGATCAATCTAGCTCCAATAGTAAACCTTGCTACAGGTTCATAAACTTACAAAACCCTTCATATCAAAACCACCCATCCAAACTGAGCTTAACGGTCTAACAATAAACGTTTGGAATTTATTGACAAAACAATCTAACTTCAGCATACAAGATATAACTGTTCAAGTGGCCTCACAAAGAATGTACGAACCTTACACTATTAGATCCAGTAGTTCCTATCGGAAATATTCAGAAATAAAATCTAGTTGAATTTCAAAAGGAGCAACACTAACCATCCCAAAATTAGTGAAAAGTCCGAGTAAAACTCCAGCACAACCCATCTTAATTCACCACAAAGATGACAATCACATGCCATTAGAGGTGTAAGCAGTGTTCTAAAAGTTGGCCTAGGCAGTAATTAGGTGTTTTTACATTAACCAGCAATTAATCCACAAGTTATGTTCCGTGATTTTTTAGAAGTATTTAAAGACACTGTTATTTCAACAAAATATCCATGATATACATCATGACACTCCCTCCGTTCCTTTTTAAGTGTGTAGCTTTGTAATTCCAACTTACTATTAAAGAGACGTATCATTACAATTTTCCCATCAACTTTTACCTCCACTTTCCAAAATTATCCTCCTCTTTTATCCATTAACGCTTTACCCATTAAGTTTTCAGAAGGACAAAATAATAATTGTACAAACTTTTACCCATTCACCTTTCAAAATGGACAGCTCAAAATAGAATATTCGACTGTTATTTGGGGACGGAAGGAGTACATATCAAAGTCCTAAATTGGGTAACAAAACATAATACATCCCAAACTATGTATGAAGTGTTACTTTTTAGTTTCTAGTTTGCTACTTTAGTCCTAATCAATTCGTCCTAGTCCTATGTAATTTTTTACTCAAACTTCAGGGGAGGGGAGTAAAAAATTCAAAAATAAAAAAACCTGACTAATCTGTAAGCACTAAAGTGGTTGGTGACTAGTAAAGCCAAAAGCCTAGGCACTAAGCACCCCTCTCCCACCAGACTAGTGCCTAGAGCAATTTATAGAATAACGGTCCAAAGAAACCATAAAGACTGGAAATTGGCAAAGCACCCCTCTCCCACCCGACTAGTGCCTAGAGCAATTTATAGAATATCGGTCCAAAGAAACCATAAAGACTGGAAATTGGCTAAGCACCCCTCTCCCACCCGACTAGTGCCTAGAGCAATTTATAGAATATCGGTCCAAAGAAACCATAAAGACTGGTAATTTCCATACCACAGAGCGATTTTCAGACCATATTCATAGAGGAAACTGCCACAATCACAACATAAATCGGAATTTCTACTGCAAAAGACACATAAAATGCCCATTGCCATATTCCCAAACTCCCAAATTTGAAAATTTGAAAATTTTGAACTAATACTCAAATATACACACAAAAAACAAGAAATTGGTAGCAAAGGTTGAGATATTCGTCACATAGCCCTCCTCCCGCTCTCAATCCTGGCTCTCACGAATTTCATTACTTTTGAATACTTCTAGAAGATGCTTATATGCTCAGGCTTGCACGCGCATTATGTGACTTAGGTTAGAGATACCTGAAAGAACATGGTGAGGACATCGGAAGGGGAGACGGAAACAGAAACTGGCTGATCAGTCGTCGTCGAGGCATTCACTTCTGCTGCTTCTGGGATTAGGGTTTCTTCGGCAACCGACCTTAGAACCCTTCCCCTCCTCCTTTGCAACTGCTGCTGCTGCTGCTTGTTGTTCGATACTAATACGAAATTAGGGTTGCGATTGACAGTGTTGAGGTTGATTTGAGGATGAACAGCTTGAATTGGAATGGTTAAAGAAGGAAGAAGAGATTTGGATCTACAAATGCAACAGAGAGTGGAAAATCCTGAAATTGTGGCCATTGTTTCTTCTTCAATTTATCTTTCCAGAGGTAAACTGATTGGAAAGATTGGACCTTTTATAGTCCTCTTATCTACAAGGATATATGACTGCTCTAATTAAGAGCATGATCTTGGAATAAAAATTGGGAGAAATGATTCGAACACAATTTTAAAACACAATACCGGACACAACTGCAAATTTTTCAGCGAACTAATCTTATTTTCCAAACATATTCGCGAAGTGCTCTGATTGTCAAACTATTTGTAAAAATACTTCTTAGCACAATTTCAAATTGCACTATCCTTGTAAACGTCAATGAAAAATGCGCTAAATGTGCACATCGGCCCGAAATATGCCACGCAAGCATAAAGCACGTTTTGGAATCGAGCTTTCAAAAAGCACGATCTAGAATCGAGCTCTCATGTATAATTTTTTTTTTTTTTTTTGGAGTGTGATTAGGGAAACGTCATTACAAATGGTGCTTTCAATAATTTTTCCGACCAAATGCAATCTGTAAAAGAAAAAATGTCATACTATGAAGCGCATTTTCATATTGCGCTTTATAATATTGGCAAAGAAAGCACTGTGGAATTGCACTATATTAATAAGGGTCCAAACTTTTAGTAATAAGGAGAAAATGTTTTTCTACAAAAAAATATCTTTAGTAATAATTTTTGGCATCGGATATCGGCGTTTACTATGGTACATCTTTAAAACGAATGACTTGAGATACAAGAAAAATATTTGGATCGATGCTTAATGATACCTTAGCATACAGGCTTATTATATTTGAAATTGTGTTACAAGGGTTCATATGTTAGACTTGCATTGGGGGGACGTCTCTGCCCCTAAATCGCTGCATCATGCAGCGACCATCTCAACCGTCCAAAAGTGTGTTGGGCGAGCAGAACTAAAAAAGTAGGAGTAACTCAAAACCAATATAATGTCAATTACATTCATCCTGGACAAAAATTAATTTGAAGGAGAAAATAAATCGTTTCCCGTAGATTTAAAGAAAAAATATAGTATAAAAGCTCTTGTATAGCAGTGTCATCATTGCACTTTAAATTCATAGCCGCGCCATGTTTTAATTTTCTGTAGTAAAACATTTTTCCCTCATTGCTAAAAACTTATTTCGGGCCAATGTGCTAGCTTGACACATTTAGCGATTTCAAATTGCGCTAAGAAGTATTTTTACAAATCGTTTGAAAATTAGAGCACTTCACAAATATGTTTGGAAAATAAGATTACTTCACCGAAAAACATGTACACAACATGACGCGCAAATGTGGCATTGTCTAATTCCCAATTGAGAAATATCAATCTACCTGATAACCAATAAAACAGTGCGATATTGACATGTGCAAATTTGTGTCTCTACACTTTCACGAAAAGAACAAGTGTGATTCTATAACATTTCTTTCGGTGGATTTATATTTAAAACCATTTTAGAGATTAACGTCCTCCCACCCATTTAGGGTTTCAAGCTCACTCATGCAAGAGAGAAATATGAAATATAATTCGACCAAACGGCTAACGGTTGAACTTTTTCCCTCCAAAAGAAACAAGACCTTATCAAACATTCCAACCAAATTACAAAGATAACGGAATCTTTACCCATTTTTCTTTTACAAACAATAGATTGGTGATTGAATTTCAAACAAAATTAGCAGCTAGAAAAAACACCTGCAAAGAGAGGGGGAAAAAACCCAACAAAAATGAGTACGAACTCAAAAACTCCCATTTTGGTCCTTCCTAACCAAATTAGGCACGTGTCCCGATCAATTGGGTGAGCTACATGAATCCCTTTTCACCTTCCTCAAACAAACAAATGCAAACACTCCCATTTTGCATGACAGGTCCAACTTCCCCATCTGCAGAAGCACAACAATCTACCATCTTCATGGAAGCAAAACAGAACGAGACATCAAACTTGGAAAACACCAAGCAGAGGCTGACAGTGCTTACTCTTGATATTTCTAGCCCGGTTTTGTTGAGATGAGCCTCGGCTTCAGAGTCGAAGTCCTTAAAAGGCACAAAAATGCCAATGACGACACCCAAATCATATCGAAGACAAAATCTCAAAGTGTGCTGGATAATTTCACTAATTACACCTCTAGATACAGCGAATTTGCAAGCATCCCACATGATTTCGATCTTGGTAAGGGAAGATCACTCTTAAAAACCCGAACAGGATGCCCTATGAGCTCAGAGTTCTTACTACCCTGAAATGCAAGTTAGAGGGAACAAGATCAGTGAAAAATTATGGTCAAGGACTCAAGGATAAACTTCCTGGTCATCAATCACAACAAAAGTTTCAACAATTGAATCACCGTACATACTGCATTAGTAGATTCTAACCCCAAGTTGGGGCACGCAAAATGCAATTCACACATATCTCTTAGCTGGTACAAGCTTCAATAACTTGCCAAGGTCGTAAGACTTGAATTCCCTCCCATAGCATAACGCTAGATCAAGGGGTGTTCTCCCATCCTGAAACATAAAAGGGAAAAAACCTAAAATCTGCTTCCCCGTAAACTGATGGGGAATTTTAAGGCAGTAATTTAAAAGATGTGGAAAAAGAAACAAAAACGCCATTGATGCGGCAGTGCATCTCAATCAGAAGACAAGAAGTTCATGGCATGCATTATTTTAGTAAACCATGTTGTTCTGAAAGACAAATTAGAAGAGTAAAATCAACAAGAAGCATTCATCAAGAAAAAGAAAAAAATTAAAAAGAAATAGGAGTCCAAGTATTCCATCAAACAAAATACTTCCCAATTCATTAAATATTTGCACCAAACATTCATATTCTTCTGTCAAAAAAGTTTAGAAGTAGCAGTCCCAATTCCAAAATTCAGTGCCCACTGCTGAAATGGTATGTTGATAATACCAAAATTTTAAGAGCGTTTAGTAGGAATTCTAACTTCTTTAGTAGACTGGTGATAAAAAAAATTGCACTACAGAAGAGTGCACTACAGAAGAGTGCAATATTTACGTAAAAACCTATTGTACTTGACAGAACTGTGTAATCTTGAAAGAGAATGCCAACACCATCGAGAAAGTCAACTGTCAACTGCAAAAAGCAGGACATATGGCATACAAGTTATACACATTAAGTCAGACAGGAAATACTGCCACTCCGATACAAGTCTACCACATCAAGTCAGGCATGGATCTTGCCATCTAAAAGTTGAGGAATTCCGCAAGACGTGGAAGAAGATAAAGATACCTAGATCATTCAAGCATGAGATTTCCTAACCTTACGCATCTGCAAAAGAAATGGAAATACGATGGATTTTAATTTTACCTTATTTCTTCTGGTCTTATCTGCTCCATTGACAAGTAAGACTTTTGCTATGTCTCGATTTCGACTTTGGATAGCAATATGTAACGGAGTCCATCCGTCCTGCAAGAAAAGAAGAAGATAAGCTAGAACTGAATAGAGGGAAGGAGGGGGGAAATACTGCCTATATGCTCACTTTATCAGCAGCGTTCAAATCCACATTGTGCTTGATTAATAACTTCACAGTTTGCATGGCCCCTACTTGAACAGCATAATGAAGTGGGGAAGCACCATCCTGTTGTAAGGGTAACAGATCAACCCACAGCTCCTTCAAATAGAAACGAAATGGAGCTCGACAGATCAATCACAAAAGGGAAAAGAAAACTTTCTCACCCGATCTGTAACATTAGGATTTGCTCCTTTTCTCAAAACATGACTAATGACGGGCTCCTTTTTACCAATAACTGCTGTATGAAGAGCAGTCAGACCATCCTGCTTCATCCAATCAACCAATCACTTACACATTGTTAACATGCATACAGACATACTACATACACACATTGGGATATACTCCCCCACTTCAAAACGTGAAAGCATGGAATAGGTACATGAATAGGTCTTAATCTAACCTTATCAACAATGTCAATGTGAAGCCCATTTTCAAGTAGCATGTCCATGTGATGTATCTGTCCAGCGAGTGCAAGGGAATGGAGAGGGTTCCATTTCGCCTGAAATAAGTCATAGTCACAATAACATGCAGGATCAAAGACTTTGTCCTCCAATGACCAACAAATGGCATAATTTACTTTCACTTCACGAAATTCCAAAATAGCAAATCTAAGAAGACCGACTCTCTCGACAATGCTACTAATCAACAAACAGTTAATTACCAGGAGCGGCCGCTTCCATGTTCAATGAGATTATTGTGAACAAATGAAAATTAACAAAACATATTGTCAATAACAGGATCTCATTGCTTTAAATACTTACTGTTGATATTCTATCAAGGTTAGGAGTTGCATTCTTCCGCAAAATGTCTCGTTCTTCTGGTTCCAAAAGCTGTTCCATCTCTGCAAGAGTTAGACAATCCGTAACAGTTGCTTCAGCTGAGACAAATGCAAATTTATGTATGAACCCGAACAACAAAGACTGGAATTGTCACTGATTTGTAGAGATTGCAGACAAAATATACCTTATCACACCACAAAAGCAAGCCCCAAAATGTACAAAAGTAAGTACCGCAAACTCCAATTGTTAGGGATTCTATGTAAATTGTTTGCAATGGATGGTAACAAGTGATATGTTGCAATTCTAGAACAGAGCAAAGTTGTTGGTCATTTTTACACGTACGCGTTTATGTGGATAAAAAAAGGTTGGTTAATATTGTCTATAGCATTTTAACTAAAAATATATACCCAACCGATGCAATTGTTATCTATAACCAGTTAAAGCTATTGAGCAGAACGAATTAAGCTATTGAGCAGAACGAATTAGGGACTTGTGATGAAAATCCAACAAACTGATAAAACCACTTGTAACAACAAATCAGCTAACACCGAACATTACTTGTCCAATTTTACTCAGTAGCACATATTCTCAATTTCTTGGAACAAACTTTTCTTTCTTTCAGTTTTTCTATTTCGCATCCAAATACCTCCTGGATAAAATTGAGGGCTAATCACAAATTTCAAACACAACACATGCCAAAGATTCAGGGCTGCAAACGAACCGAGGTGAGCTCAAGTTTTAAGCTCATTTAGTATGGGCTTGGCTCGTTTCATTTACTAACGAACCGAGCTCAAGCTCAAGTTTTAAGCCCATTCAGTAAATTAGCTAAGCTTGAGGAGTTGTAACTCCGATAGATCACAAAAACTAGGCTCGTTTGTAGAGGCTCGGCTCACTTATAGAAACTCATGTAGTAACGATCTGAGCTTTAACAAGTCGATATTAAACTTGCTTTACCGCAGTTCTAGCTCGAGTTTTAAACGAGCTGAGCTCGAGTTAGTTGTAACTCGGCCTGATTATAGATGCTCACGTGGTAAATGAATTAAGCTCGAACACCTCGATATTAATGAACTGAGCTCAAACACCTAGTCGAACCGTTTTTCCACCATCTCTCCTAAAACTAATTGGTGTTAGAAAGGGCTTCAATTAAGTCTTTTATGACATTCGACATTGCACCCGCAAGTCTATTTTTAAAGCGGTCGCAGAGAGTGACATTGTGTAACCAAATCCATGGGGGAACTCCAGGCACAACACACCTCGATATTAACGAACTAAGCTCGAACACCTTGATATTAAACGAGCCAAGATCCAGCTCCAGCTCGAGTTAGTTCTAACTTGGCCAGATTATAAAGCTCGGCTCATTTACAGATGCTCACGAAGTGAACGAACTGAGCTCGAACACCTCGTTATTAAACTAAACGAACTGAGCTCGAACACCTCCATATTAACAAACTGAGCTCAAACACCTCCGTATTAACGAACTGAGCTCCAACACCTCGATATTAAACGAGCCGAGCTCGAGTTAGCTGTAAATCGGTCCGATTATAAAAGCTCGGCTCGTTTATAGAGGCTCGCATACTAAATGAATTAAGCTCGAACACCTCAATATCAAACGAGCCGAGCTCGAGCCTGGACTAGTTTTGAATGAACCGAGCAAAATGTCAAGCTCGGCTCGTTTGCAGTCATAGTCAAAGAAGACAAGAATGGAGAGCGTCTAAGAGAAGAAAGATAAACGGCAATAGGAAAAACCTTTCCGAAGATCCTCCTCGTATTGTTCTTCTGAAGAAACTCTCTCTCCTCCTTCTTCCTCTTCGTCTTCTTCTTCCCAATCGCTCTCAAAATCCAAGTTATTTCCTTCCTTATCCTCTTCCTCTTCCTCATCGTCGTCGTAATCACTGCCGCTGCCGTCATCCGGAGCTTCCCAAAACCCTTGATTTCCCGGCAACGAAGAGACTCGGCTCGACTCGACGGGTTTATCACTACTTAATCTACCAAAAGTCGAACTTAAAGGATTAGTACTGATCGATTTCAACACATTGTTGCTGAAACTGGGAATTGAGCGAGGAGGGGAGGCGATTGTAGGGGAAATTCGGAGTAGTTGCTTCAGTGGAACAGTTGCAGTAGCAAATGGCACCATCATTTTCGTTCGTTCTTCTTCTTTTTCTAGGGTTTTGGGAATTGCGATTGAATTTTGTGTTTGCTTTCTGCTCCCGCTGGTTTTCTGTTTGGGTAGTTTGGATAATTCTGTTGCAAGGGTGTGTTTGGATGTTGTCATATTAAAAACGAGTGATTTTTTCCTGCGAAATGTTAATAGGTTCAAAGTTCAATAGAGAAAATTTTGGATGCAAATAAGGTACCGCACATGTGGTGTCCGAACGCGTATTTGGGCCGTCTAAAAATGTTTTGGATGGTCCAAATTTTCCCTCCCTCTCGGCTCTCTCCTCTTTCTCTCTTTAAATCCAAATTTTTCAAAATACTTTTAAATGGCCAAGATGAGCGATAGACACCGCTACATAGTACTCGTCAAGCACCCGAGTTTTTCTCGATTCAATGACCCTTGATGTTCAACACTACCGCCAATAAAGTAATTATTAAAGAGTAAATATTTTGAAATATTTTAATTTTTTGGTTGACTTTTGGAAGAGACTAATATATTGGAGTATCCAAAAATAGAATAGAGAACCTACATTGCGAGACAGAGAGGTTCACCTTGTTTGGAAGAGTTTTTGAGAACCGGTTCTCAATACCCTTAAAAACCCTTGTTGAAAACCCAAATGATTTTTTGAGAACCGGTTCTCAAAACCCTTCAAAAAAACAAAAGGCAGAAAATCCATTGGGGAAACCGAACAAGGGAGGGTTTTCGAAATCGGGTTTCGAAAACCCAAACGAATTGGTTTGGGTTTTTGTTTTTGTAAAGATTAGAGGGAGAAATAGGGATAATAATTAAAAAATAAAAATTAATGATTAGAGAGAGATAGAGAAAGAAATGAAAATAATATTTAAAAATAAGAGTAATAATTGAATAATAATTGAGAAAACCGGTTCTTGAAAACCAAAACAAATAAGGTCTCTAGAGTATATCATAGAACCGATAGTAATCAAGGTGGACCTACCCTCTCCTCAGCCTATATCATTATTGTGTCATTGTCTTTGTTTGTAAGCTTGTTTGTCTACCGCTCCGTCCCAAATTGATAGTCTATTACGAAATTATATGTAATTTTTAAAGTAAAAAATGATGTATTTATCGAAACAATTTTTGAATTGCTCTTCACCATTTAAAAGTTCTCAATGAGATTTATCAAACAAGATCCATAATGCATATTTTTTTAGAATCACATTAAAAGATATAAACCGTTGAAAATGACATGCAATCCCAAAAGGGACTATCATTTTGGGACGGAGGGAGTATGTTTTAAGCAAATTGTTCAACTATGAAATACTTTTTTTGGACCATTTTACCCTTGCTCTTTTTGTCAGTTGGTTAATTGTATTGCTGCTTGCTTCTTGTTGATTTGACATAACAGTGCTTAGCTACTTATTTGGGAGTTGTTTGGAGCTTGGCATGCCTACAAGGGTGTCTTGGTAGGAGGCTACATGTCGTATCAGTTGGCATAATCTTGCCTCAAGTGTCACCCTGTGACACGAGCCTAAAGCTGCTTGCGAACACTTCAGGTCGTTTGTAGCCCTAATCCTCTCATAAATCTCTCATCTGTTCTCAATTTGCACTTAATTTTCGTTTTCAATCTCGCTTTGTTAAATTTTAGTATTTCAAGATGTTTTCAAAAGACTTTTTGGTGCTCGGGTTCTCGCTCTTGCTAGTGCACGTGCACTCGAATTATGTGACTTCGATTATGATAAAGTGATTACAAACTAACTGCTTATTTTTTCTTGAACAGATTGATTTGCCCATGTAATTCTTAACTATAGATCAAGTTAATTCTTTGAGATAGAATGATTTTCTCGAACGTGCGAGATAAACGATTTCAACAACCGTCGTGAACTCACAATAAGCCTAGCTGAACTGAATTAAGTCGATGCCCATTGGACACAGCTGCTCCCAGTTTGTAGCCTTGCAAACCCATCAGGATATCATTTTTATTTATTTATTGGGCTCGACAGTTTAGAGAGTACGGGCGAACTTAAGCGTACATTGACTAATTTCTTTCCTGGTCCCGTCAAAGGCAAGTCATCTATGCCAGAACTAGATGATCCACAAAAAATTACTTTCTTGGAGCCCCGAAGAATCAAATCTGATCAATTGTATGAAGAACAAACCCACCAACCAATCGGACTAACCTTTGGGACTCATATTTACCTTGTTTATTTGTATAAAATGAAAGCAGCTCAAGTAACAATTATCAAATGGCATGGCTGAAATTTAAGCATATAATTTGGTTCTCTTTCTGTAACTCTTATCCGGAAATACAGGTTTTCAAATCAATTTACGCACACCTCATCTTATCCCGAGGATTAAGTCCATCGTCTACTAGTAGGGCCAAGGCAGTTCTATGGGGAAACAAAGAGCTCCATTAAATTTGAAGCTTGGAGCTGTAATTGAACATTCCATTACAAAGTAAAAACCAAGGTATTTGAAATGCTTCCTTAGTATTTCCCCCACCTTAGTAATTCAAAAAAACGTTTGTATTACAATGATTACACAATGAACAAATAAATTTTGCTATGGTATCTCTTATACCTTCTAATTCCCCATCATTTGACAACAGAACTACTTCCAAAAAAAACACGAAGCTCGAACTTGGAAACTTTTCTTCTGTTTTTTCAACTAATCTGCTCCCCAATCAAGTCCAATCCAACCACGAGGAAAGCCAACCCTTGAAAAAGCAAGAAGTAGAAATGCATTCCATGTGCCGATAACAGGCTTCTACCAGCAGCGGTGAGTAGTAGAAAGGCAAGCGCAAGTTCCTTCCTGTAAATCTTGTTATTCTTCTTCTTCACAGCCGGAACAGCCTCTTGTTCCTTTTGCTTCGTCAATTTTTCTAAACCAGAATCCGAAAGCCTCCTTGGAAGTTTCTCTTGACCTGAACTCATCGATTCCCTCTCCCCTAAAGCTACCAGATCGGATTCAGATGCCCTTCCGCCTGTCTTTTTTGTCACTACCCATTCATAAGAACTTCCCAACTGAAATAGGCCCGAAACCATGGCGTTGAATTTGGTCACAGACATTGTGTTTTCGAAAAGTAGGTACGGGATCAAGAATGGGAATGATTTTGGGGAAGGGAGGATGTTCAAAAAGGACATGAAAATGGGTACGTAACAGACTACCCAGAGAGGTAATTCTGCCTCGGGTATGAACATGGTTAATGGAAGTATGACACAAAATAGGGTGAATGAGTAAAAAGGAAGGACCAGTTTCCGTAGAAGAAAGAAGAGGAATATCAAGTTGAACTTCTTCCCCATCGATATCTGCACAAAAAAATGAGCAATTATAAGCTATGGGTGGACACAGGAGGTATCAATTCATCAATTTAGAAACTTATTTCGGTGTTAAAGCAAGCCCGATTGGGTTGTTCTCCGGGGAGGCATTTTTTAAGTACAAGGCAAAAAATTTAATGTGATAAAGCTCTCGTGTAAGTCATAATATCAAATTAGCAAAAGGTGAGAATCGCTAATTTTAGAACTATTTTTGGAAGTACAACTAATTGTAAGCACCCGGATACATATGTACTATATTTTGTTGTCTACTCTGTCGTGTGACTCGTGTCCTTTTTATTTGTAACTACGAAGAAGAAAAAAAGACTTGAATCTTAATCTAATTGATAAAATCTTTTTACAAACCCTTGTAAAAGCCATTTGCCATTGTGATGCTATACATGAATGGAACTTCTCATCTTTGTATCTCGAGCCATACGAGGAGAAACCTTCGTATACACCACGGGGGTACTATTCATCTACATCTAACCCAATAGTACGTCTATTGATTCGTGGCAATGGAACATTCAAGAAAATTGAAAGAAGAAAAGAAGAATGTACAAACCTTGGAACTCAAGATATCAGGAAGGCATAACCGGAAGAGTTGCATAGGACCAGAATGCCACCGATGCTGCTGTTTTTTGTAGGCTTCATAAGACTCAGGCAATTCGCAGAGTGCTCTCACGTCGTTAAGGAAAATGAATTTCCACCCATTCAAATGGGCTCTAACTGCAATGTCCATATCCTCTACCGTTGTTCTTTCCATCCACCCACCCGAGTCCTCTAAAGCCTTGATCCTCCACACTCCTGCAGTTCCATTGAACCCGAAGAAATTGAGATACATTCCATTGACTTGCTGCTCAACCTCAAAATGGAAGCACAGATTGATGTTTTGAAGCCTAGTGAGTAAGTTCTCATCTTTGTTCACGAATATCCATCGAGCTTGAACGAGACCCAACTCGGGATTTCCCTGTTGAGACAATTAACAAACACCTTATAGATAAAAAAAATAATAAAAATAAATAAATGAATACCAGGTAAAATACAAATATAAGCCTTGAAGTAAACGCTCTACGTCAGTGTGGTCCTTAAAGTCCACAATTTGATAAATTGCTCCGATTTCAAACTGTTTAGTTGGAAGTTAATTTTCGGACTTTCCTAATGATTCACACTCCTTTTTTTGTCTTTATTCATGTGAAATTACTATATAACCTTTGTGAAAATTTGAACTATTGAAAGGGCAACATGGCAAATTCAGATCAATAGAGGGAAAAAACGAGTGGATATGAAAAAAGGGGAGTGTGAAATTTATCTGGTATAGTTCACCTATGATTCCTAAAACATATGGGTTATTGCCCCTTTAGTCCCCAAAGTTATACCTTTCTCAATTTCATCCTAGAGGCTTTGTTACGATGGTTGGAATTTAATAGGGAAGAAGAAAAATCAAATCCCTACCAAAAGATTATACCTCCGTTCCAAATTGTCCGGTCTGCAAAACGATAATTTTAAAAATATATATTTGTTTCAAGAAAAAATTCAAACTTGGACAAAGAGCGTCCGAAAGGCATTTCCGTAAACTAAAAGACCAAAAAGACACTCAGCATAAATATGACCCAAAACATGAATCAATAGGATAGTACTCTTTTGTGTAGAGCTTTTTACCTTGAAGTGAGGGACTGCTCTTTTAAGGAAATCAGGACTAGGCTGAAAGTCCGCATCAAAAATTGTAACAAACTCATAGTCCTTGACATAGTCACAGGCCATAGCTGATTTAAGGTTGCCGGCTTTGTACCCAGTTCTGATGAATCTGTGTCTGTATATGATGTTCACCCCTTTCTGTTTCCATGACCATACTTCGTTTCTTATCAGATTCTGTATGTTTTCATCGTCCGAATCGTCTAACACTTGAACTAGGAATCGGTCCCTTGGCCAGTCTAGCTCGCAGGCAGCACCAATCGATTGATCAAATACCTTAATTCCACACAAAAATTCACATCAAATCAAGAACAAGCAACTGAAAAGGAGCAACCAACTCTAATCATACATCAACTTCAATAGCAAATACTCAGCATTAGCCAAATGATGAGGGACACAATGGCTGGTTCTGCGCACAAAATTGTAATCAAGCGTCTTAAACTCCATGGAATCTTTCCTAACGTGTTTCAGAATTACTTCAAAAGTGGTATAGCCCAACTTCTCAATTATTGAAGGTGTATAATCACCAAGTAAGAGAAAAGGGCCATTGTGTATTTGATATTTGCTTTGCACAAAGGACACTAAAAGAACACCACATTAGTGTGGTGGATTCGTTACTCTCCCTTCCAACCTTTTGGAGGAGGTGCTCGACTCTCGTTTTAACTCTAACCACTAACCTCTAACATCCTATTGTCTGGTAAAAAAAAAGAGTAAAATCCTTAAAATACTCAGGAAATATATTGTCCTTGGTCAACTCTAAATTTGTCTTCATGATATGCTATTTTTCATAATTAGAAAGATTATATATATATATATATGACACCTTGCCCCTCAAGTTAAGGGGAGACAAGGGAGAGGTTATTTGGACAACGATCTCACTTTCTTCAAGCATAATTATCGTAAGGGATTGTCAACCCCAAGTTTCCTGTGCCATTGGCCCTTAATACATTTACAATTGCAAAATACTGCGAAAATCTAAAAACACACGAATCTCGAAGGCCGATGCAAAATATTCCAATTGATAGTGTATTCAGATGTGAGGGAAATTTCTGGGACAGAGAATCCTATGCTCCGAAAAAAGATAATTTTGTAAGATTGTTTTATGACTTCCAATGCACTTGAATGACTCTAGCAGGAACCCAATGAGAGCAGAAAAGAAAAAAATAGATTACCTCTCCTTCATTGCACATGGGAATCTGCACAAGAACCATAGGGTAACTTGAACAATCCTCAACATCATATGCTGCTTCTTCTCCTCCTACTACCTCCGGTTTCAACCTCTTACACTTAATCCAAAAACACCCAACACACTGAATCATCCGATCAATGGACTGAATCATGAAAAGCACAATGCATAATTTAGAAAGCATCATAAGAGTAGGAGCAGCATAATCAACTCTGAATGACAGCCAAGCCATGTAAGACCACTGGACTAGACCCATAATTTCCCATGGGTGATTAATCAGACCCAAGTCCCATTTCTTGATATGGGCAACAAGTTCTACAACCAGAGCTACCATTGAAATAACAAGAAAAACTCTGAGAAATCTGTACAGTTTCCCTCTGGTTCTGGGTTCTTCTTCTTCTTCTTCGCTCACTTCGGATAGTATGATTCTTTTCTTGGCTGAAAAAAAGACAGATCTTAATCCCATTGCCAGATAATATAGGGCTCTGTATGCTTTGATGAGAAGAACCCATGTGAATTGCTTAGGAATTGAGGCTTTTTGCTTGTCAGGAAGTAATGATGAATTGGTATAGGAATTGGAATGGTAATCATCTACTTCTTCTAAAGGGTTCTCAATGGTGACTACAACTGAATTGGGTGTCATTTCTTTTGGGGGCATTGGTATTGGTTCACCCGAGAAATCAAAGGTAACCCAGGTGAGAACTTTGGGAATAGAGCAATGGGTTGTAATGGAACAATTCAGTAATGAGATTTACAGAGAAGCATCTATAGGAGCAAGAAAAAGAATTGCAAATAGTAATATTTTTTTCTGTGAGGTTCTGGATCTTAACAGAACAGAATGGTACAGCAGTGCTGTACAGATGGGAGGTGAGGAAGAAGATTGCCTGAGGAAAGTGGAAGTCAAATATAATGGCACAGTGTGTGTGTTTTTCAAGTTCTGGAGAGAGAGAGAGAGAGAGAGAGAGAGAGAAATGGAATATGCCTCAAGGGTGCTATTGTTTATGAAGGTATGGAGAAGGAGAGAGAGGCAGAAGTTTCATGTCTGTGTAGTGAGCAAAAAGGAAGGTTCAGGTGCATTATAAAAATATCACAAGGTGCATATAATATACTACTAATATGCATCATTATTGGGGAGAAAAGATTCTGTGCATCCAAGCCTAGTCCAATTGACAAGATGTGTCAACCACAATCGAAGATGGAAATGAGAGTCAAAAGGACATAATAGACATTTGATGCCTCTAGACCAATCACATGCTATCCACATGTTTGAAGCTCACAGGTGTTGCTTTTCTTTTTTTTTTGGTAAGTCGGAAATATAAGGTGTTGCTTTTCATGGTAGATAACCAAGTCTGAAAATCTAGAACTGACAGCCAAATTACAGCCAAAAGTGCAAATACACGTCTACAGGTATGGACTTTACTAAATAAATCACCTCAACCAACCCCATGAGACTCAGACCCAAAAAAAGCCATGAGACCAACTTCTTCATTTGATTAAAAATCTTGTGGTCTGAGTAGGAACTTTCCACTTGCATACCCATCTCTTATGTGATTTTTCATGTGACGTAAAAGAAAACGTATTACAGTCTCATTCGATGATCTAGTTCCTTGTTTTGTAAAAATTGATATGTTAATCAACCATGCAAAATCTGATCACAAAAAAAAAAAAATCAACCACGCAAAAGATACGACTTATTAGACATTGGAAAAGACATGACCGAATGACATATAGTTCGAGAGCAATGACGGTCGGACTCTGATCGTCCGTCATTTTTAAGAAAAATATGGTTCATTCAAATGATTGAACAATTTTATTTCGTTCATAAACAATGTACATATCGAAACCAACAAAATCCGCGGTGAGTCCTTGTTGTCTCCAACTTAAGGCAATAATACAAGCAATGATAACCTAGTTGGAGTTCATCAATTTTATATTCCTGGTGAGGGATTGTCATTACAGAATTATACTGATTAGTTCTTCTTAGTTAGTAAGACTATCTTTGTTTTTGCTTTTGCTTTTGCTTGCACTAGCAATCCAACTTGTGAATTATTTTTAAGAAGTTACAACTGGCAAATTCAGATTTAAATTGTTAAACTGTGTTCAGATTACCGGCGCGGAGGTTAGTTAAAAACACAACTATCAGACTCAGCAAACCATGAATTTAATACTGTTGGATTACAAACTGGTTGGTGTTAAAACGTTTTTTAATCCAATATTACTACTTCATTCACCAAGCCATTAGGAGTTTTAAATTTCCACACGTTATTGGAGACTTGCCAAATGTTGACCTTCCACCGAATGCATCTTATTGATTGATCTTCTTCATTCTTAATCACACGATGGTCCCAAAGTGGGGGCATAGTGGGTGAAAATATGCACTTTCTATTTCATTTTTTGGTCAAATTTACAGATAGATAATGTCAACACATCTTTTACATTTTCTTTGATTGGGGATGGGATACCGATACATGCATGTGAGAAACTGGTTTCTTGCTATGTACAAACTTTCAAACTTGTTTTTGTATATATTCTATAAGTTCTTTTTCTTGTCAATCTTAAGTGAGAGTTCACAAATATCATGAAAATGACATTAAAGTTGACAAACAACTATGTAAGAAAGTTAGTGATATATATATTTACGAATATTTGACAAGTTGAACAATTACAAAGTTAATTGAACTTTAGTAATACGGGAAATGACTATCTAAGAAAGTCCAACGATATATTCTAAAAAGTGTATAGCCAAGTCCAACAACACAGCGTCAACTGACCCACACGATACGATACGAAATCAATTACTATATAAGAGTCTAATAACATATTGTTCAAAAGCATATACGCAAGCTCAAATCCCCAAAGTTAACCGAACTTTGTAATACGAACAATTAACTATGGAAGAAAGTCTAAGGATATATATATTTCGCAACTGTATATATACAGTAAGTTCAACAATCAATTAAACTCTCCAATTTGGAACGAATAATCAAACATAGGCTTTAACAAGGTATGGGAGGAACTACATAGGGCCCCGGCGGCCGGCCCCACTCAAGTCTAACATATTTCATATATGGTATATAGTAAAACACTTAAGTTATTTTATACCGTCATTCAAAAATTGTACAATATAGAGAGTTCATTTTTGGTGCAATGTACCCCTTACATCAATGGGTGTTATATAATTGTCTAAAAGAAGAATATGCATTGTATTAGGGTCAAAGTATATTTAGCATACACTAATTAGGGCTGCACAAAAAAACCAGTACTGAATCGTGAATCCAGTTCGGACCGAACCGATCCGCACGTTTTGGATTTTAACCGTGGATTAATGGTCCGGACACGGATTCAAAAAATAATAAACCGTGACTCGCGGTCCGGACACGGATTTTGATTTTGAAACCGTGGATTAACCGATCCGGACCGTGAGATTTTTATTACATACTAATTTATATATAGAGAGATGTGTATATGTATATAATTTTACGACTTTTATAAATATTAATTTGATATACGGTAATACTATTTGGTAAACTATTGCACCATTTGATTTTCTAACTTGTAGTCTTCTATACTATATATACTCCCTCCGTCCCTTTTTAAATGATCCATATGGGAATACGTGTAATTTCAAACCCTTAAAAAACATATTTCTCTATAAAATCTTTTAATTTGGTGCAAAAAAAAATTAAAAATGTTCTACGGATGTGCTTTTTAACGTCCACAAAAATACACGTTTCTCAAGCGGATCACTTAAAAAGGGACGGAGGGAGTACTTGTTATCTGCAAAACACTAAACATAATCTAGCTCTTCTCCTACCGCCTCCCTCCACTTGATTCTCATGGCTAAGATGATTCTCATGGATGAGTTAGCTTTTAAGTTTGTTGAGCGCGAAGGTTTTCGTACTTTTTGTCATTTGTTGCAACCTCTCTTCAAAGAAATCTCACGTGTTACAGTGGCAAGAGATTGCGTGGATCTCTATGCTAGCACGAAAACCAAAATAAAGAATTTTTTCAGGAAATCAAATCAAAGAATTTGCCTTAGGATTTTATTTTGATGAAACATTTGTTACTCCACTTGTTTATGTATGACATGTAATCCGTGGATAAAACCGGAACCGATCCGTGACTCGCGGATTGGATTGGAACCGGACCGTGAGACTTTTGGTCCGGACACAGATTGTGTTTTCAAAAAACCGTGACTCACGGATTAGGATTGGATTCATGCCAATCCGATCCAATCCGATCCGAACTGTGTGCACCCCCTAACACTAATAGCCGACACAATATAATGAGTCCATTTTTAGTGAAAATGTACCTTAGCGCCCCTGCCCTGTGACAAAGGTTTCATCAAAGGTTATCCCGCAAAGAAAATGACCATAAAATTAACACTGACACTTAATCGTTCGTTACAAGAGAGAGGGTCGGAGTTCGAGTTCTCATGGAGGAGATGTTCGACTCCCGTTGTAACCACTAACAACTAACCCCTTGCATTCTATCGTCCGGCCAAAAAAAAATTATGGGAACTAGTAAAAAAAACAAAAGTATAAATAGAATGCCAAAAATAAAACCCAAATCTTTTTCAAATAAAACCAAAATTAAGAATCAAATTTTGGGGTTTCATGGGGGATGCACCCCAGATACCAAGCATTGCCTCACTAGCATCACCCTGGCGCAGCCCACCACCACCACTACCACAGGATACGGCACCAAATTTGGTTATGAAAAAAAAAACGTTGATTTTGTCTTAGTTGTGTGGAGGAATTAGGGCCACATGTGAAAGAGAACAAAGTGTTCTATAAGTCCCATGTGATCAGCTACCCTGGCCATGGTTGTATAACACTATAAACCCCATTTTTCTGAATATACTATCAACCCAGTGGTTTCTCTGTCAATAATTGATTGTGATTTTTTCCTTAATATAACAGAAAAAAACAAACATGACCTTGTATTGATTGGCATTATTGGTATGATTAGAGTCTTGTCAAACCAGCTTCTTCACTGTTCATTAATAGATTAATGTGATTATCGCGTAACATAATAGTATAATATTGTTTAATAGGGAGAGGATCCTCTCTGGTCGGGGAAAATGGCCGAACCGTCCTATTAGTCCATTTGTGAGCCCTTTAAAAGTCCAATTTGGTAATTGTTGAGGCATTCGCATCAACCATAGCAAAAATCACGTATCAAATTTCAATACATATGATTCTCGAACACATTTATTTTGGAAAAAATAAACTCGCACACTGAATCAAAACTCATTTACCTCAAGATAAATGTGTTGCCATCATATGTTTATTGATACTCGATAGAAGATAATTCTTGGCATGATTGATTTTCTTGACAAATAATAAAAACTGAATGGTTACGACCATCAAAATAGACACACACAAAAAAAGGGACACAAAGGTCCAGTCCCTTAGCTGGTTCTACATAATACAGCAATATACAAATGCAAATAACCCTGTATCTGCATAATGCTACTTGACCAAAAGAATTTTGCCTCAAAGGCGTCCAGAGCTGCGTTCATCACGGTGAAAGGTAGGGCCATCCACATTGAAAGACAAGACCATCCTTTTCTTGAAGCAGACAAGCACATGTATGCAAGTTGGTCAATCATTAATAGCTCGTTTGTCCATGGCTGGAGCACCTATGGTTATAGATTATATCTACTGTGTACGTGTCCTCGTTTCGTGAAACAACAGATATAAATGGGTTTGGCTCCGTCTCAGATCCAACATTTTCTTTGAATGCAATAGTATCTTCTCGGAAAGATACTTTTGTGGAATATATACTTGTGAGACAACTCCAACAACTATCCGGGACAGTTAGGAGGATCCACTTTCATACAAAAAAAATCAGGAATTAAAGTAAATGAGGCCTACCGTGGTTTGCAGTATAGGCTGTGTACCTCACCTTTTTTTCATCAAAACACAGGCTTTGTTTCAGCATCAAATCTGCAGATACATGAAATTCAGCATGTGAGTAAATTTAATGCCATAGAGAACAGTAAAGCAGCTTTTGCAGTATATTAGTCCAGTCAAATAGTTGACTACCAAAATCTGTGCTCAATGTAGGACCTGAAAACACAGTAAAAGTCTGACCACCATTATCCAAATGCAAGAACTAGAATTGTGTGCACCAGTTCTAACTTAATCAATTATTTTTGGAAGATTAAAACTGGGTCTTCCCATTTGGAATCAATCAGAGAGAACAAAAAATTATTCAAATCGCAGACCCCATCCAGATAAATCTGAAAGCTACATTATCTGGTGATTGGTGAATCAACAGGATTTGTTCGCTCGGACTATTAGCAAGGTAGTCTAGTAAGATACGTAACCCGACCAGACTAATTGTTAGGTGAATTATCAATATTTGTTGTGCGGGATTAACTTTCTAACGGACAAGTGATCCCTCTAACTATCGTAAATGCAGTGTCATGGGATGTGTAATCCTAACTCATATTTAATCCAGCCAATCAAGCAGACCTTCAGATAACATACAAAGAAAACAAAACCCCAATTTACAGCCTTCTCGTCTCTCATTCCCCTCCTACCGATAGTAAAACAAGACAAACGAATATAATCGGCGGGTATAGAGGAAAAGACAATCCTACCCACATGGCTCCAATCCCATTTAACAGTACAAAGGAAGCCACGTTCAGACTTCAGACACTAAAATCAGAATTGCTAAACCTTCTTTCTAGTAAAAGAACAAAATGAGTGTTTGGCTTAGCAACAAAAAAAAGAACAAGAATGTGGCAGCATCTGGCATGTGGATTGAGATGAAGTCCCACATGTCTAGTTGGTGAGATTCTTACATCCAAATCAGCTTTTGTCTGCCTAATTCAGTAGGCCAGCAATTGGGTACCATGGGCTCTACAAAAATAGCACCATGGGCTCGACAAAAATAGCATACGTAAGCTGGCACTACCAAAGCTTCAAGGCTTAATCCGCTTGGTTGGTGAGTTTTCTCCCCACACAATTGACCAGTTTGATTCTTGGGGTCAAACTGCAAGAAAATAATTTCTTGTGAATCCCATAGTCTTGGCATAGATGGCCTGCCTTTGACCGGACTGGAGAGGGGATTAGTCGAGGTGCACACAAGCTGGCCTGAACACCCTTAACCGTCGAACCAACAAAAAACTGGCACTACCAAAACATTGAAGTACAGATCCTCTGTGATCTCCAACTTCTAAGTGTTCTTGTCATATGGTATGATGAAGCAACAAAACCAAAATAGCTGGATTGAAAGAGGAAGATACCTTCCACCATTTAATAAGTTCAAGAACCATGTACACCTATGAAACATGAAGAGCATTCTTCAGTTTTAAGCTTAAATGGTTGATTTGCCAAAACAAAGACAACTAACAATCTCAAGATTGACGAATTTTTCTATTTATTACCCGCATATAATCACAGGCCGGAAATATTAGAAAATGCTTTTGTTCGTCCCTTGAATATCAGATGCAGATAAAATGACCAAAAAAACCTAGCCGGAAACCATGAGAAAAAGAAAGGAACAACACCTTGCTGCTGATTTCATGGGGAGAGATGACAAACAGAGGAACAACTAGGGAAGAATTATACATGATATCCATGCTCAGAGCAAATAAAAACATTCGAGCTGGATGATTTTAGTCAGACTTTAGCTGGAGTTCAAAATCCCAATTCTACCAGAGTTGAAGTCAGGTTTTCTGTTTCGTGTTTGCCTCGACCATGCAGCTGTTTAACTCCAAGTAAAAAGTGTCATATAACAATGACATAATCAAACACTTTCTAAACTTTTCTTCTCTAAACTGAGAGACATAAAAAACATCACTAGATTAACTTCCATTTGATATTTATGTTGGGCTCTAATGGAAGTTGTACAAATCACCCAGGGCATCATGCTTGACCAGTCACCAGTGTATCTTTCTCCTGACCACTTAATGGCCTTCATTTCAAATAAGGTGTTTCCTGACAACAACAAACAAATGATTGGAACATCTAATTCGCCTCATAAGTAATGCCCCATAGGCCAAACGGTAAGCATAAAAAGGTACAAAGACTTTCTTCATTTCCTCCGGTGTGATCAAGAAGCTTGGTAGACTCCTTGAATCGCATCTTATCTAACCCTCCGTCCTCACTTTATTTCTTTCCAACCCTTTCTTGCTCTCTTCTTTATCCTATTCTTCTCGCAGTTCAGCTGACATACTTCCAGCACTCAATCTAAATTCATTCCTATAAATGAATTCTGAGGTTGATACTGTCTAAAGGGAAAAAAACATTAGGCATGGTAATAGGTAGAGAGAGTTTTCTTTCTTTGTGTCATTTGAAACGGAATCTAGTCCTAATTCAGAAAAGTTCAATACAAGGCTCCTTGGGAAGTACAGGAAGTGAAAAGAAAAGCTATTCATCAATGCTGATCTCGTAGATCGAAGTATTGGGGGAGATTGACGGATTGCATACAAAAATATTGCTGTTCTTTTCAAGTGGGTGGTCTAAACTTGAACCCCTCATTCTCATACTACATATTCTGAGGTTTAGCCAATGCACCAGCAATAGCTCCCTTGTATCAAACTCCCCGTTACCTCAAATTTAGAGTAGAGACTAACGATCAGAGAGCCATGTTATATAAGCTGTTAGCCTGCTACAGTATTGAACACAACCAAGTTCCACGTCAATGACCATTGCTATCTGCTTTAACATGATGCAGGAACATCATTTACTAACTAGCACCATAGTTTTAGACTTCTCTGAACCAATGAACAGAAATAGAATAGTTGATGTCATGTTCTATAGAGAGAAGTAGAGAACATATTTGCTGCAACGTAAACAACTTAACTGTATGGCATCAAACAGAATTTGAGCCTACGCATTGCCTATAGGCTATAGCCTTTCATGGTAAGACGCAAAATCTGAAGACAGATTAGTTTGCTACCATTTAACTAGCCAAAAATGATTGAATTTTATCCTTAACCAAGATAAACGACTCATGCAAGAGGTTCAGACAGGAAATTCCGCGGTCAAACAAATAGTTGGTGCAACTACCATAATTCTAAAAAACAACAAACTTGAAGTGAATGGTGCTCTGATATCTTACCATACAAGGGTGTAGTAGAAGTCATATGCAAACTACACTTCACCTGTTAATATCAATAAAAGGTGACATTGCACCAATTAACACCCTATTGTCTCATTTACATTCTAATCAAAAGGAGGGAGACAACGAAGAAGAAATAGGCCGAAATGGAGAAAAGATTCCTTGAATTAGTTGAAACAAATGGGGAAGGAGAAGTGGAGGAATACAAAATCACACTAGACCCATCAAAATCAATCTCCCAAACAATGAACATGTAGGAGAAAAGTGAGGAAACCTTTTACTTGCGTTTCTGCCTATCAAACAATACCTTATGTAAGCATAAGCATACTAATGCTAAGACAAAGGTAAAGATCTTCCCTTCCATTCCTATTTAACCAAACTAAACTTCCCAATAGGCCAAGCAAGTCCTCAGCAATATACAGCACCATGTTCTCATCTTATATCCCTAAAGATGACAAGTCATTTTAACCACTAATTTAGTACAAGCAGCAGTTTGAATATTCCAACATCCTGAGGTAAAGGTGCATTGATGAAGTGGTTATTTTTTCTGATAATCAAGCTCCAGAGGTTTAACTTATCTTCAAATACCTAAGCTGAGCTACATGCAGGGAAAGGACAAAGTCTAGAGTAATAGTCAATACTAAAATCTTTTCCCAACATAGAAGAACTAAATTCCTTTTTTCCAGTGTTCTAAAAGTCCCCGCCTAGGACTGATTAATCCCTGACTAGTCGCTAGGCAGTGGTCTAAGACTAAATTCAGCCTAGGCGACGGATTAATGGGTGCCTGGGTGCTAGGTCTCCCCCTTCCACCTGACTGGCGCCTAGCGATTTTTAGAACATTAATTTTTTCAAAGATTTCTGGAGTCACCTGCGTTATCAGCTCAGCTTGTGATCCACCACCAGGAACAACTTTTTGGTGGGTAGAGGCTGCTAACTTACAATCACATTGGTCACCAATATAATTGATCTTGTGCCAATTAACAGGGAGCCCAGTTATAGAATATGCGTTTTCATTGCGTCAAGGTTGCGTTAGGGTCATGAATTTGTGGAGGGATTTACAAGGGAAAGGAGCATGATAAGGAAACCAAACAAATTGACCTAGCTTCTTGAGTTCCTTATCTTTTGAAAACGTACGCAATTTACAAATCCAGAATGCAAACATAACATACATTGCAAATGGTTGAAATTCCAAAGCAACTCAATCAGGCCCAAATATGGGAAGACAAAATAAAGAGACGTACCAATCTACTTCAAAGGCTATTTGAAATTTCATTACTGAATCAAAACCATGGTTCTAAAGCTCCTAAGTCCTAACCGAATGAATGAGCAGCGCTAAATTGTATGTGCCAGAATCTTGTTGAAACGAAGCACCGTAAATTGCGGATGGATTCGATAACGATCCAAAACAAATTCATTAAGCACATATCACACAACAATCTAGAAAATGTACGCAATCAATTTGTTACAGGATTAAGCAATTAAACTACGAATTGGGGAATTTCTCAGAGATTAGAAACTATAAGTTGAGATTCTGAGAATGCAGAAGCTACTTACTAGTCATCTCCCATGATAAACCGAGGCAAATTGCAGACGCCATTGTTAACGTGATTTTGTGAAGGAATCTGGCATGTATTTACTTAGCGCCAACTTTCGTAATTCCGAAGAACGTTTTGAATGCCAAGGAAAATAAAAAGATAGGGAAATTTCTTTTTGCACGTGTATCGAACGGTCATGCATTACGGCTACAAGTAAATCGAGTTGTTCGCAAATTGTTCGATAATTTGGCAGAGTAAAAACCCAATTGATTCGTTCCAAACGTCATTTTAGATTTGTTTCATAAATAAGCCGAACCCAAACCTAAAAATATTCAATTCGATTTGACCTGCATACTTATATAAAGAACAGAACTATTTGTAGGTAACATTATAGTGGGGCATATATGCATTATTATAGAGAGATTATTATTATATAAGGTTTTTGGTTCATCAGGATGGATTTTATTTTTTTATTTTTCGACTTATTTCGCTAGTGCAATTTTTTTGTCTTCAATGAATTTCTTACAGCTTTTTGTCATTATATTTTAATTTTTTAGATTCTTCTTGTCGATAATGATTAGTACCCACAAAAATTTTGACACAAATTTATTAAAAATTCATCGAATGTTCTCTTCTCATCACGTTCGGGGAGAAAAGAGGTAGGTTTTTTTTCGCCTTTCTTCGTTTGTGTTTTTGGGGTCGGTCATCCCTTTAGCCCATCGCCTTAGGAAAGCAATGTAATTACTGAGTGTCGCTATGTCATTCCCTCGTATGCTGCTGGCACCTTACGCCTTTGGGTTTTCAGTAACAGCGCTATGAGTCCGTTCCCTCACTCCTTTTCAATTTCCCTGGGCCTACCGACTCGTTAGTCCCTTTTCGCTCCCTCGTCGAAACTTCCTTAGTATTGTTTTGTCTTGAAAATTGTCTGTGTTTCGTGTACGAGCCGGAGGAGAGCTGGAAGCTAGCTGGAAGTCGCAAGGAACTAAACCGACTCTCTAGAAGTGGCATTAAACAAACACAAACACTTCATAGAAACTAATTAGCCCAGCAACAAAGCTAGGCCAAATTCTCCCACCTAGTTTTCAATTTTTTGGGTTTGGTACATAATACTGAGGCTTATTTGTAAAAACACCCCCTAAACTATCACTTTGTTGCAACATGACCCCCTAAACTACCAAACTTGCCAAGATGACCCCCCTAACTATCAAAAACGAGCAACTTCACCCCCTCCCCTCAAATCCGTTAAAAATATGGACGGAAGGGACTGAAAAGACAAATATACCCTTGTTACAAAATTAGGGCTTTTGTTCTACAGTTGGCCAAAACTCTCTTTCTCTCTCTCTCTGCTCTCTTCTCCTCCATGGATCGAAACCATGAAAAACCATGAATCAAAACCGTCAACTCTCATAAAGTGATTGAACCACCTTCTCCTTCTCCATCTCCATCTCCGTCTCCAATCGAGACTCCACGAACCCTCAACCGATCGAAACTTTAAAAACTCCATGAATCGAAATCCTAAACCCCCATCTTCTCCATCGAGTAACCCACCTTCTCCATCTCTATCTCCAATCGACACCCAGGAACCCTAACAAATTTCAAAACCCGCGCTGGGTTTTTAACACCTGTTCGAAACCCATACAAATTTCAAAACCCACGCTGGTTCTTAACTCTGTTGCTACTACTGGTGCATTTTCAGGTTTTGTTAGAGGTTTGAAAATCTAGGTTTGAAAGAATATGGGTTTCAAAAAAATTAAAAGTTTGAATTTTTGGGTTTTGGGTTTCAAATCAGAAAGAAGAAGAAACAATGGATTGGGTTTCAATGAGAGAGAAAGAAAGAGAGACTATGTGTACATGGGTTTGGAGGAGAATGAAATTGGAATGTGGGAATGAATCTGGGGCATTTGGGGCTTACACAATTATTTTCCGTTAAGTTTTCAATTTCTCGTCCAATTTCTTCCATTTTTTTAATAGATTTGGATGGAAGGGGTGAAGTTGCTCGTTTCTGATAGTTAGGGGGGGTCATCTTGGCAAGTTTGGTAGTTTAGGGGGTCACGTTGCAACAAAGTGATAATTTAGAGGGTGTTTTTGCAAATAAGCCTAATACTAACTCAAGGACAATAATTGGACTATTTTGTTTTCTTATTTTGTTTTTTGTCCTTTTCTTATTTTTTTGCTTGGTAGGGTTTGTTTTTTTTTTTAGTCCTTCCTTTAAAACCAAATAAAGTAAATTATCTGGCTACACTTTTTTTTTTCCTTACTTTCCCTTCTATTCTCATTTCTTCCACAAGTTCGAATATATAAATCTCACTTTCCTTTGGTTTATTTTATTGGTAACTGGAAACATATAAAGAAGCTAAGGTCTCTTTTGGCAAAAAAAAATCAGAAATTGATTTTTTGGTTTATTCGTTTTGTCTTTATTTAAAAAATTGCATTTATTAGTTTTGCGTTAATTTTTTGTGGTTTATTGGTTCATCTCGACGAAACGAATTAACTAGTGTGAATTATAGTGAAAATTAATTATTTTTTGAATAAAATCAAAATAAATCCAATAAACCACGTATTTTTGGCTTTATTCAATAAAAATTTAGTTTTGACTATAATTTTACAATTAAATCATAATCCTAAAACTCCCTCGTAGTTATGTTATCATCGATGACATCATCACCCATTATATTTCCCTCCTCTAAATGTATGAATGGACAATTCTACCCTCATATTTCAATCTAACCATATTCCTACATGCCATTATCATTCCTGTTGTTGAACAATACTTGTTTGACCTTCAATATTCGGTTGATATCCCAATCCCATGATGGAGTATTATGTTTAATTACACGGAATTAAATTCTATATCGGAAATTCAGAATGGCTTGGTAACAAAATTTTATGTGCATGTGTTGGAGCTGTTTTAATTTTGAGGTGAAAAACTAACAATCTTACTTTGATTTTTGATTTATTAGTGATTGATGTTGTAATACTTTATTTGGTTGCTCATAAAGTGTTTGAAAAATTGTTTTAATTTGTTGGGGGATTGGAGAAATAAAGAACTTGGCTTGATTTGACTTAGCCTATATGGAGGGAGGAGAGAAAGATGAGTTGAGGGTCCCAAAAACAATGATAATTGAATTGACGTATGTGTATACGGATTGAATGAGGGTATTTTCGTTCAATTTGTAACATTTTTCCTTTATACTTAATAGTAAGGTAACAAAAGGGGCCAAGCTGGGTAACGTTATAGCGTCTCTGTAAAAAAACAAGCATAGATGAAGGGGTCTCCTTGAAATTTCACCAGAAATAAATTCAAAAATAATTTCATACCCTCTCTCTCCCCGTTTCACATGCCCAAGTCCTCCATATCACCACCGCCAACAGAGGCAAAATACTAGGTATCACTCATCCATCCACCACTATTGACCCAGATCTACAACCATCGTCGAACCGGCTACCCCCAACATTGTCGACTAGACAAAGGAATTTGGCCAAAATCCACCATCAATCACGACTTTAGGGTCGTGAGTCATGACCGCACCACAATTTTGTTTTAACCCGCTAAGTTTTGGGCCGATTCCTGGTTCGTCAATAAATTGCTGAATTCGGCAATTTTCAATTAAAAGCTGTTTGGGCCTCTGAAACTTTGACCGGTCCAATTGATCATAGAATTGGACCTCAATTCAACCACTACTTGTTCTACATCAGGTTCAAGCTTTGAGTAAGGGCAGATGTTGCTCTTACAAAGACCCGAAATTCTATACACGCCTATGGACGGACACGGGGAGGCTGCTATGCATGCCAAAAACAGCGTCTTTTTGATACCAAAACGCAGAAAAAACAAAAAATAGAGCGACATCGTTTGGCTCTCCTGCAACAAAACCCCAAAATGCTTCTCCCTACCACCGCTGCCGCCCTCCACCACCATGTCAAACGACCCAATCCTTACTAACCCTCTCCTCCTACAAACTCGCACTCTTCCAAACCCTTTCGAAAAAGATTCTTCCGCCCTGTTTTGTTTTCGTCATTATTTTTCTTATGGGTTTGTGTTTCTATATGTGAATCACCTATAAAAATCGTTGTGTTATTAATTGCTTCATACTTGTTGATTTCTGTGTTGTTTGGGCATTGTATGTTGTAGAGGTGAAGATCTGATGGTGGTTGAGTGCCAGTACTGATGCCGTCGGATTCACCTCGTCACCGCTGTTTGTTCTGTGCCTTTGTTTGCCGTTAAGCTCAGATGCAAACCCACCTACATTTCCAGCTAGCTTCGAGCATTTGCCAATCGCTGGCAATCTAATGTAGTAGCCTCTCTTCCGGTCGATCTGATCTCTGGTCGCCTTCCCTTTTCTCCTCCTCCTCGGTGGAGGGGGGCGGCGGTGGTAATGAGAAGCGTTTTGGTTTTTTTTTTTTTTTCGTTTTGGCATCAAAACGACGTCGCTTTTTGGCGTGCACAACAGCTCTAATCCTCAATTATTGTCCTGTTTTGAGTTGTTGTGGATGGATGCACAACAATGATCGGAAATCGTTAATATTTTAAGATATCGGAAATATTAGTTTGATTGGTCTCCAATTGCTATCTCAAGAGGTTACATTTGCAGAGAACAAAATGAACGATGAGTTTGGACGATTACTTTTCTCTTCAAAAAATGTAAATCGTTACCAAAACTATTAGTGTCCGATTAAGTTAATTGTTTTTACGGGATTTCACTTATTTGCAATATCTAAAATATGAACGGTCCCGATCTTTGTTGTGGGTCCGTGATGGACCCAAAACAGCGATAGATGATTGAAACTGGGTGGAACTTCGTTCCTGCACCTATTGCTTAATCGATGGTCTCGTTTGGTGACACCGTCATGAAAGGACTCTCACCGCCAAAGCCAAAAAAAAAATTCTGAGCCACTGAAAGTTGATGAGACTTAAGTTCTAACCTTGAGATTAGCCGAGATGAGCATAATTTGACCCGGACATCCAATTATTGAAAAAACAGAGAACCCAAAATGCCAATCTACTAATTCTAAGCAAATTGGATATGATATTTCATCACGTCTTAACAATGAACCAACGACTTGACTCCAAAGAGAGGCCATAGCGTGCCAAACACTTTTTGGAATACGTGACAGTCCCTCGCTTTCAGCCCAATTTTCAAACACCTATCTTCCAACTTTCAATTTTAAAGTGCCTTATACACTACGTGCAACCATGCTGTGACGTTGGGCCATGACTATGACTTCCAAATACGTTTTTTAATAACTCATGTGTTCGGGTAGGCATATGTGTTCTTCGACTAATTCTAGAGATTCGATTCCAATTAAAGTTGAATCAAAGCTCCGTATGGACTGATTTCAAAAGTGTTAATAGTACATAAGAGATTTCAAACTTAAGACCGTAAGAGAGAGCAAATTAAGTATCAGGTCTTGACTAGTAGGCTGACCCTTGGGGTTCTAAAATATAAACCGCTCTGGTTATTATTTTGGACCTGTAGTACACCCAAAACTGAACCATACTGGATGATAAGAAAACTAGACCAGTACTTGGTCCATCCTATGCCCAAAACAGCTGGCTTCTAGACTTGAGGACAAACCTTTCCTCTATGAAATGAAAAGCACTTTCATAGCAATAATGCTAAGGATACCGAAAGTTAGGACTTGGTTGTCCCGAAATGTACAATGATTTGTGGGCCCATTTTTTTAATTCTACTTGAATAATCATAATCCAAATTATTTGTTAATTTTAAAATAAATTTTTGAGTACCTTTTAAAAAAATCAACTTAATAGAATATGTACAATTGGTTGATTCGATTTTTTAATTTCTCATCCGGGAATTAAAAATCCTAAATTCTGAATGAAAACGTGAAGTTTAGATCAATCACTTCAATTGAGTTGATTTTTGCAAAGGTCTTCAAAAAATTATTTTAAAATTAGCAAACGGTTTGGAGTATTCGGGTGAGACCCAAAAGTGAATCCGCAAGCCGTTGTATATTTTCGGTACCCGAAACCTCGGATACTGATAATGGTCGAGTCGCTTTCATAGGCATCAAAATCAAGAATTCAAGAACTAAGCTAAAAAACAGAATATTGCAGAAGAAATAGACAATTATCCTACGTTCCTTGTACAACTTTTCCTAGCTGGCTAGACTCTGCGTATATTGATTTGTACCATTGCATCAATTACTCAGGATTTTGTTAGCGTCAAGTCATGGGACGGCTCCCTTCTCCTCTTCCCACTGCCGCTGCCTCCTCTTCCCGCTGCCGTCTCCTCCTCCATTCGTGTTTGGGTCAGATTTGGGGTTGGTTTTGCTGAAGGATGTTTTGGCTTGGGCCCTCCGCTAATAAGCCGATGGTGCTCCGGCACAGCTGACTCGTCGCCAGTTACTTCACCGAAAGATTTTTATTTTATTTTCAGTCTATTTATTTTTGTTTTGGTTTAGTTGTTTGACCCTTTTCATAGGTGGTTTATTTAGCCCCTTTTCAGGTGTTTGTTCTTCGATTTTATCCTGTGCCTAGTGGTAGGATTTGAGCTGTTTTTCTTCGGGATCTCTACTAGTAGATTGTGAACAGGTTCCTAGTCCAGCCTTGTTGTTGGTCTACCTCGGGCAGGGGTGCCACCGTCTAGATTTTGATAGTTTTGGTTCATTCCTGTTGTTTCTGATGAAATCTGTACTGCCCTCGGGCATTTTCCTTGAATGGAAAAAAAAAAAGTCATGGGACGGTCAGAAACAATTTCAGTTAGTGTTATTTTCAGATCGACTCACACAGATAACTAATTCGATTAGTGATTTCTGTGACCCTGCAAAATAATTTTTGCAAGCGATGATTGGCGAATAATTCTTCGTTTTGTACCTTCTTAAGCTCATTAACTTGAATATTTTGACACGTTTGGGACGTCAATTCAAACGAGTCACACTCATAATATATTGCCGCGTATACTAAAGTACATAGATTCACAGATAACATAAAATTAAATCTATAATATTTTTCCAATCGTGATCTATCTGATGACGGGTGATGTGAGTTTCAATCACAAAAAACTAATACCCATTTCGCGTCTTATTATAAGCAAGACGTCAATGCGAGACACAACTTCATAAGAAATGTCTTAATTTTTTCATTATTCTACCCTTTCACTGCCTTTCATGTTGTTTGTTACTAATAATCTAAATGAGACAATTAACAACTCTGTTCAATCCATGTAACGTTTTTCCACAGGGTCACTGTCAACTTTACATGGGCAGAACAATTTAAAAATCAAATCCACAGAGACTAAGTTCCAATCCCACACATCAACATCAACATCAACATCAAAGAGTCATTGACAGGGATGGTTAATAAAAATATGTGGAAAGTTTCAAAGAGAACTAAGCTCTAATCCACATCACTAGAAAAAGACATGCAGCCCATGTGATGGGGGAGAGACCTTCATAAAAGTAGGTTGTGTGATCAATCAAAATTGGGAATCCCAAATTAAGGAGTTTTTTGTACTCCATCAAGGTGAGATGGTGGGGATCCATCTTTGCAAAGCTAGAAATGAATCAACCCATGTTGCATGTTACGCCATTTCTAGGGTTTTTTTGTTTTAGAACACGTGTGGTTATTCGTTTGAAGTGAGGGGCCAACTTAAAAAAAGTACTAACTTTCAACGTGTGCGTTAATCTTATGTTGCTCGTATACATGTTGGGAGTGTGCACGTACCAATATGTAAATGCTAATATAGCTATAGATCAATCCATGTACTTCTATTTTGGCACCTTGGAAGATAAATTTCTCATTTCGTCCTTGTGCATAATGATGTTACTTGCTATGACAAATGTGAAGGACATAAAAGTTATATCAATTGTGGATTAAAAGACCCGTGAATGGATAAAAGGTATGACACGTATTTGGGAGCTAAATTGGATGTCAAGGTCTGTGATCGTCTAGTCTTGAGACGTTTGAAATTATCGATCAAACAACTATCAAGTAACTCCAAGAATTTTATTTATTGCAGTTGGAGACTTTGAAAAATCTTTATTTTACTTAAACACCTTGATCGACAGCTTCTTCTTCTTTTTCCTCGTAGCACCTGGTAGAGAGGGGAGCGGTGATGGTGGGTTAAGGACACGGAGCGGTGGTCCAGCGGAAGAAGAAGAAGTTGTTGATTAGTACCTCTTTTTCTTCTATCGATCTAAATCGACAGTTTCTTCTCTCGAACACCGCCGCTGCTACCACCATACCTGCACTGGAATCTTCCAGCGGTGATGGTGGGTTAAGGACACGAAGTGGTGGTGCGGCGGCGGCGTAGCAGGGGTAAAATTGAACATTGAACTCTTTCTCACGGAATCTCACCAACTTTGGCGAGCGGCCTATTTTTAGTTAAGGCTGCAAATAAGCCGAGTCGAATCACGCCGAGTTTTAAATTTTTCGAGTTTGGCTCGTTCAAAAATAGTCAAACTCGACACCTCGAGTTTGTCTTGATTAGTATCGGGGTTTTCAAGCTTGGTTCGTTAATTGAACGAGTCTCCATTAACGCATTGAGCTTTTCACAAAAGATCGAAAACTTACTGTACTCTTTGTAAAGTTTTTATTAACAAACATTTTTCCTATTAAAAAAAAAAAAACTAACTCAAACTCGACTCCTTATTAACGAGCCGAACCTAGCCTCGAACTGAATAACTCGGTTTGTTTGCTGTCTTTTTCCGGATCGTCTTTTCCTATAATGAAAAAGAGAAAAAAGAGAGAACCCAAGTTAAATAAAAAGCATTATGACGGAGCATCCCCTAAACGACGTCGTCCTCCTCGTCCGCATCACTCCTTCCCTTGGCAAAACTGAGCCCAAACCAAACCATTTCACCTGCTTCTTCTCTCTCTCTCTCTCTCTCTCTCTCATCGCAAAACCTCCGTGCGCTAGAAATCCGCCCCCCTGCAATCTCTCTCTGAGATCCAAAATTCAATTCAATCCACCTTCAAATCCTGTCTAACAAACCCATCAAATCGCCTGAGCCCAATCTTTTAGGGCTTCTGCTTGTTGACTCTCACTGCGTTGATCTAGGGTTCAGGAACTACTCGAGAAGGTGGAATTTTTTCTCTATCGGATTGGGAATTGATGTGTATCTTAAGTGATGATGGACGGCTATTACTCTTATTATTATGCATGGACGGCGAGAAGGTGAGCTGCGCACGATACACCGCATCCGGCACATGTGGTCAGTCCCTCCGCTGCCGCCTCCGCCGCCGCCCGCGTTTTCTTCTTCTGTAGCTGTTTCGGATTCCTCTGCTGCTGCTGCGATTTCTCCCGATTCTTTCTCCAAAGTATATACATGATTTCCTACGCGTGTGTATATGTGTTTAGCTTTGTTTGGTTGCTGTAGTGTACAAGTTGTTACATTGAACTTTTAATTTTGCAATTAGCCGTAATTTTTTTTTTGATCAGCAAAACTTTTTAAATTCAAGACAATTAGCCGTAATTACTCTCCAATACTTTTTTTTTCTTAATCCTTGGCTATAAATTCAAGACAATTACATCAATCTGTACATTTCACATATTGAAAAAACCCAACAATATCTTTCATAAGCACTATAATAAGTCCAACTATTACAAGTACAATTTAGAGACAAAGATTTTACGTAGGAAGAAAGAGTTGAATCCTTGATCTCGTACTGAGGTGTGAGTGTGATGACTTCGGTTAGCTGAACTAACCTCGTTGGTTCTTTCCAAAACTTTTAGAACCCTGTTGTTATGGGAGCATTAGTTGATTTTTTTTTTTTTTAATCTTAGGGTGGGTCAGCTTACGCGCTCCTCAATTAATCCTTGGGAACCAATCCAACTTTTTACTAGCCAGAGGCCTCCGTATGGACTGGCCCCATGAGAGTTTACAACAACTGGAGGTTTCGAACTTGAGACCCTTGGAGTAGCAAACTCCTAAGTTAGAGGCCTTGGCCACTAGGCCAATTCCCTTGGGTCTAGTAGTATTATTGTTGATTATGTAGGTTTGCCTCCCAAAATTTGTTTAAGGATGCAATATCCGTCGCATAAGAATTCTATGAAAATTGTATTCTTACCACCCTATGTGCATTGGCTTCCCGGCGCTTAGAATCACGTGGTGGTTTGTGTGTGTACGTGACTGATTTGGCTATAAGATTCTGTTACCCTGTCATTTTCGTAACGGGTAGGTGCAAAGGAGAAGGGGACCAAATATCGTGTTCTGGGTAGAGATGGATTGGACTCATAGCAAACAAACAATAATAGCACCCCCGTAGTCGCCAAGCGACGGGGTATGGGTGGGGAGGACTGGAGACAGCCCTAATCCTTGGCAATATCTGCGCAAAGTGGCCACCCTCAGTCTCTCTGAAAGTTACACCACTGAAATAATGGCCTTCGTATACCTTCAAAAATCGAGGAACTCAAGGGATGCTATATCGTGCGACCAAGCCCCCAAAGCAAAGCTGAAAGGACTCATATTGTGTAAATACTCTCAAAGGTAGTAGTGAACGTAGAAGGGTTGGCAACCCAAAACGTAAGAGTTTTGCTCCCCTAAAATAGAATCCTGAATAGTTCCCTGGTTTTGGCGGTGCATTCATTTAACTGCAGGGAGGTGTTCCGCAATCACGGGGTGAAGGAATTCAGGGTGGAGCTCGATTTTTATCATAGCTTTGCAAACATGGTGGAAATTCTCTTTTTCTTCATGTTCATTTAATGGGTGCCCATACATGTATGGATCAGCTTATTCCTTTTTGAGTGTTAACGCTGTAATTGTCAGGTTGGCAGTTATGTTGTGACTTCCCACTTGTAATGCTGGTGGTATGTCCTAGGAGAAGAAAGTGTCATTTGTGTAGACAATTTTCAGTTGCTACTTCTAGTATTTTCATTCCGTCTATGATTTCATTTTTATGGGTATAATTGCTCCGAATATGTTGCTAAGATATGTTTACATATCTGGCTGATTAATTGTTCATTGTTATTAACTAGAATTTGTTGATAATAAGAAATGGGCTTTGTTTTCTTGGACACTCATCAAGTAATGACAAATTTATATTTGTTTGACGCCCTTCCCCTCATGGGCGGTTGATATAGCTAACAGTCTTTTGAATGTTCTCTCTTTTATTAGCTGCACTATTTCCGTTTGTTGCTTGTTTATTGCTTGCTTGTTGCCTCGATACCATTAAATATTCATCAAAGCTTTCCAGTTTCTACATATTCTAGGATGTCAAATGCTTTGTCTGTAAGGTTCTGCAATTACATCGTTACAGATGGTGGGATGTTGAAGGTTGTGAAATTATTTAGTTTGCATTGCTTTTATGTCATAACTAACCATATCCTTCTGGTAGAGATTCTTTGCTGACGCCTAGCTGGGCATGACGTGTCTTTTTCTTTTTCTCCCTTCACTATCTGCTTGTCTGGATTGAAGATCTCTATTATCTCTGATCATCCAAGGTTACCTTCGAATGGTTGTTCCTGTGCTTTTATCATGCCCAAGTATCCAAAAAGGTCTAAAAAATGGACAATGCAGTCCACATCACTTATGTTTTAGAACAGATTTATCAATGATAGAGAAGGGAGTAGGCCGAAATCTCTATATGGTTTCCAAATTCTTTCTTAGTGTATGTTAGTTGAGCTAATAGATGCTTGGTGAGGGCTTGAAAACCTTGTCCACGAGCGTTCCTTACGAGGCTGTTTATTATCGTTTGAACTTTGGGGTTGTCCTCCGTTGCTATTTCCCCAATATGGAGTGACATGCATGTCTTAAATAAAACACGGCATAGGAAAATTGCAGTTTATCTTCTTTGGAGCATTCTTTAGTAAACGCATTGCTTTCTTGTAGGATGGACGGAAGATTTGTGTTGGTGATTGTGCACTTTTCAAACCCCCCCAAGATTCCCCTCCTTTCATTGGAATAATTCGGAAGTTATTAGTAGAGAAAGAGGAAAATTTAAGCTTGTCTGTGAATTGGCTATACCGACCTGCTGATGTAAAGCTTGGAAAGGGTCCTTTGCTTGAAGCTGCACCCAACGAGCTCTTTTACTCCTTTCACAAGGATGAGATACCTGCTGCATCGTTACTTCATCCGTGTAAAGTCGCATTCCTTCGTAAAGGTGTTGAACTTCCTTCAGGGATATCCGCATTTGTGTGCAGACGAGTGTACGATATTGAGAACAAGTGTTTATGGTGGCTAACTGACCAAGATTATATTAATGTGAGTTATGTTTGTCCACTATTATCTATATACCTGGTGGTGGCGATTGTTATGTTGATTATATTTGTTAGTTTTGTTTTTACTCAGGAACGACAGGAAGAAGTAGATCAGCTATTAGACAAGACACGACTAGAAATGTATGGAGCAGAGCAGTCTGGAGGTCGCTCTCCCAAAAGCTTGAATGGTCCGACAGGAACACCACTATTAAGGTCTGTTTCAGAAGGTGTACAGAACAGTAGCACCTCCTTACCTTCACAGGTTAAGGGAAAGAAGAGGGATCGAGCTGATCAAGGATATGATCCAGTCAAAAGAGAGCGTGTCTCCAGAGCAGATGACACAGATCCTGCTCCAGAGCACGTATTGAGGTCTGAGATTGCTAAAATTACAGAAGAAAGTGGGCTCAGAGATTACGAAGGGGTTGCGAGGTTAGTGCAACTCATGCAACCGATCAGTGCGGAGAAGAAAATAGATTTGGCTTGTCGAATAATGCTTGTTAATGTGATTGCTCTCACAGACAGGGCTGATTGCCTTGGATGGTTTGTAAAACTCAGGGGTTTGCCAGTGTTGGATGAGTGGCTCCAAGAGGTTCACAAGGGAAAGATTGGCAATGCTAGTAGTCCCAAGGACGGTGATAAATCTGTCGATGAATTTCTGTTGGTTTCACTTCGTGCTTTAGATAAGCTGCCTGTAAATCTTCATGCACTACAGACTTGTAATGTTGGTAAATCAGTGAACCTATTGCGGAGTCATAAAAATTCAGAGATACAGAAGAAAGCTAGGGCTTTAGTTGACACATGGAAGAAACGTGTTGAAATTGAAATGAATACGATTGATGCTAAATCTGGGTCAAGTCGTACTGGTCCATGGCCGTCCAAGTCATTGCTCTCAGAGGTTTCTCATGTCGGAAACCGGCGGAATGGAGGATCCTCTGAGGCTGCTATGAAGAGCTCTACTGTACAATCTTCTCCATGTAAAACTCCATCCATGAAGCTTGAATCTGTTTCAAAGATTGAGACGGCATCTCCTGGCTCGGCACAATTGGCTTCATCAGGGAGTTCATCCGGTGGTGCTAGTACCAAGGATCCAAATTCTGTGACTTTGTTACGTGGTGGATCCTCAGATATGCCTCTATCAACAATTAAGGAGGAGAAGTGCAGCAGTTCCAACCAGTCTCCGAACAATAGTCAGTCTTGTTCAAGTGATTATGCCAAGACTGGTGGTTCTTCTTTCAGGGAAGATGCTCGGAGTTCTACTGGCAGTGCTTCCCGTCACCGGAAGTCAAGCAATGGTGTTCAAGGGTCAGCCGTATCAGGGTTTCAAAAGGAAAGTTTGGGAAAATTAGGTTCTTTGAGCAGAAATTTGGCTTCAGAAACAGCTTCACCTACTAGAGGAGCATATGAAAGAGCACCTGATGCACGCCTCATGGATCATGCAAACAACCGACTGATTGTCAGGTTGCCAAACACTGGTCGAAGTGCCGATGGAGTTTCTTCTGAAGATCCTTCTGCTATGTTAAGTCAGTCTGAAAAACAAGATCAGCATGACAGGAAAGTTAAGGGGAAAAGTGATGCCTGGCGAGCCATCAATACACCAGACAGCAACCCGGATTTATGTCAAGGGAGAGACAGATTGGTCGCGTCTAATGTTGGTAATTTCTCAGCCCCAAATGCACTTTGTGATGAACAGAGCAGGACAGAGGATGGTGAGAAGCTGATGGAATCATCCAAAGGTACAGGTTCATCATCTGGAGTTATGCCTGAACCAGGTAAATCTCATGATATTTCTTCTTCCAGCTCTATGAATGCTTTGATTGAAGGTTGTGTTAAGTTCTCTGAAGCAAAGACGACTGTCGCAGGTGGGGGTGATATTGGAATGAATCTGCTTGCAAGTGTGGCAGCTGGAGAGATGTCCAGATCTGATGTGTCGCCAGCTGGTTCTCCTGGGAAAAATTCACCTGTACCAATGGAATCTTGCTTGGATGAGGATACAACTAATGATAGGACAAATGGCTGTGATGCGCTGGAGCATGGTAGGGCTGTGGATTCTGCAAGAGTTGAGAATGAATCCCCACACGTTGCTATGCCTATGTCAGCAAGCATTTCTACAGATGTTAAAGTGAGCTCGTTTAGCGGTGAAGAAAAGTCAGGGGAGTGCAGTGGGGAATTGAATCGTTCTAGTTTTGAATCGAGACAAAATGCTCATGTCTCGTACTCCAAATGTGATGGAGGGCCAGGTCAAGTAAAGGATGCTCCAGTTGCTATCTGTTCTGAAGATGCTACAAAAGAAGGGAATGCGCACAGTGAAGGAGCTAACCAGTTTCATCAGCAGAAGAAGTCAGATGCCAAACTTAAAGGAAGGAATCCCTTGCCTGATGAAGGTAAGGTCAATTGCGCAGATGATAAATTTGCTGAGAGAAGGGTAGCAGCTGTTCCTGATGTAGCCACCAGCACGAAGGTTGAGAACGAAACTTATACAGAATCACCCTCTTGCTCTTCTTTAGAAGTGTGCAAGGAGGACAAGAGTGCTTTGCGTGCCATCTTAACTGACGACAAGGTACCCATTATGCCGAAGTTTCAGCAAGATGTTGTAACTGTTAAAGGTGAGGATACTGCACTACCTTGTGGTTCTGCTACTGTTTTGGTTATGGTATCAAACACCGAGGAGGCTACTGATGCGAGAGCAGTTTGTCAGACGGAGCAGAGTGAGAAACCAAATATCAGCTTGAGTTCAGCCAGTTTGGAGCAAACCGAGGAATTCTGCGAGGAGAAGACAGAAGGAAAAGAGGTGATTGGCCACTTTACTGATAAATCTGCTTCCCATGAGGAGCCTTTCACAATCCCTATGGAACAAACAGTGGAGTGCATGAAGTCTAACACAGCCAAGTTAGATGGAAATGAAACTGGTGGGATAGGGGAATGTGCTTCCAGTGTGAATGCTTCTTCTAGGTCTGTGGCAGGATCTGACGTGGCTGTAAAGCTGGACTTTGATCTGAATGAAGGTTTGCCTGTTGATGATGGCTGCAAGGGGGAGCTTGCAGCTTCATCAGTTGTACATTTGCCTTGCGCACTGCCCTTTCCTGTTTCTTCAATGTCCATGAGCTTTCCTTTGTCATTTACTGTCACCTCCGCAGCAAAAGGGCCCTTTTGTCTTCCTGAAAACCCATTGAGAAGTAAGGGGGAACTTGGGTGGAAAGGATCAGCTGCTACCAGTGCTTTTAGGCCGGCAGAACCCAGAAAGGTTTTGGAGATGCCACTCGCAACCACTAATGCCCCTTCTATTGGATATATTGGAAAGCCAGGGCGTACTCCTCTGGATATTGACCTGAATGTTCCAGACCAGAGAGTTCTTGAGGATATGGATTCTCAGAGTTCTTCTCAGGTTGCGACATGTTTGGAAATTGGGCCTCTTGACAATCGTGCTGGTGGAGGACTTGATCTTGACTTGAACAGAGTTGATGAAAGTCCTGATATTAGACAATTCTCAGTTAGTAACCGTTGCAAATTGGAAGCTCCACTAACTGGTGGAATTTCTAATATGGAATTAAATGCTTCAAGGGGCTTTGATTTGAACAATGGACCTGGTCTTGACGGAGGAGTTACTGAAAGAGCGCTACATCTTAAAGGCAACATGCCATTTCTATCACCTTTGCATGGGGTCCGAACGAATAATATGGACCAAGGGAGTTATTCCTCGCTGTTCCTACCAACTAACTCCTTTTCAACCATTGCAATCCCATCGATCGTACCTGGTAGAGGGGAGCAGAGTTATTCTGTTGTTCCTGCTAGTGGATCCCAGAGGATCTTAGGCGGTCCCAGTCGTGGCTCCCCCTTTGGTCCTGAATTCTACCGGGGGACAGTGTTGTCGTCCTCTCCCGCTATTCCTTTCCCCCATGCTGCCCCATTTCAGTATCCAGGATTCCCATTTGAGACAAATTTCTCCCTTTCATCAAATTCGTATTCAGTTAGTTCAACTGCACACATGGATTCTTCTTCTCGTTGCTTACCTACTATTCCCTCGCAGCTGGTGGGGCTTTCTGGTGCAGTATCATCACACTACCCGCGCCCCTATGTTATGAACCTTCCGGGTGATGCAAATAATGTTGGGACTGAGGGTAGGAAATGGGGAGGACAAGTTCTTGATCTTAATACTGGTCCTTGGAGTACAGATGTAGAACGTAGAGATGGGAGAACATTATTAAGGCAGATTCCTGTTCCTGGGTCTCAAGGACCACCAGTAGATGAGCAAATGAAAGTGTTTCAGATGGCGGGTGGGTCGTTGAAGAGAAGGGAGCCCGATGTTGGGTGGGATGGAGATAGGAATGGATACAAGCAGCCGTCATGGCAGTAGGGACATTATAGGGCAGAATTTCTCTTTTATAATCTGGTAAGCCATCTATGGATTCTAATAACTTCTGTCAACTGTAGTTGAATTATTTATGCTGATAAGAGTTCACATTTATTGGCTGGATACAGTTGAAAATCTCGTAAAATTTGAATTTTTCAAATGTTTTTTCTTGTGATGCCTATAGGCTTTAAGTGCATCTTCTAGATCGGCTAATTGAAGAAAGGGGGTCTCAAACTACACATGATGTAAGAATTGGGAAGTGAAATTTTCAAATAGCATATCTGAAAGCCGAGCAAAAGACAGAAAACATTATTTTTCTTGTAGGCCTCTTTTCACCACGTAATCTTTGCCAACTGGGGGAAATCTTATTTCACTCTGTGGCTTGTGTGACTTGCTTTCTCCCATGACATTGTGTGCCCTGCTTTTTGCATTTAAGCAATCACTAATGTCTCTCTTCCTGATGTAGGCATTGGGACGTTGGTGCTTTTGAATTTTCATCACACTCCTTTGGAACTCATTGCCGCCTGACAAATCAACCCAGTAGTTTAACTAACAGGTCAAAATTTTGGAGGGCAGACTGGAATGTGCTCTCTGTCCTGAACCTATTTATTTTCTGGTGTTGGACAATTTTCTCTTTGGCAAACGAAAGTGTGTCCTGGAGGAATCTTTGTTGTTCGAAGCTGTTGTTGCACAGTGGCCGTTGCTGTCAGTTCCTTGTATAGAATCTTGGGTCGGCAATGCGATCCTTTAGAAATACACAGAGAGAGGGAGAGGTGTGTTTGAATTCCGAAGCAATGGCAGTAGCTGGTTTGGATCGTCTCTGTTACCTATTCACCCCCTTTTTACTTGCGTAGTTCTGAATGTAGTTCTGACTACCAAAGTTTTGGTAATGAAGAAAATCTGAACCAGTGCGTTTTGGCGTAGTTGTGTTCCTGAATTTATGGTGCTGCTGTGTGGTGATATTTCCAAGTGGCTTCTCGTTCAAATGAATACTATAAATGGTCCAAGGATCCATAGATGAAAGGCATTTGATGTTGTATTTACAAGCTTTGGGTGTGAAAAACTTTGGATATAAAGAAACTCTCAAAATAGTTTTTTTTGTTGACTATATTGAAATCATTGCGCTGCGACCCTATTCTCAAACAGCTTTCGCTCGAATAAGCCTGTCATCTCTCTCTCTCTCTCTCTCTCTCATAGTGGATAGAGTTTTGGTTTGCTTTATCAAACTGGAGTAGTTCATTAGTACCGGAATTCGGATGTACCTCTGTTTCTAACTATATTTATTGCAGGAATGTGCTTTGAGATTTCTCTTGTTAAAAATCTCACATGATTTTGTGGAGGAAAATGCGTCGAAACAGGAACCACCCAAATCTGGGTATGGAGGGCCTGTTGCAAAGCAATGGCATCGAAGCGTTCTTTCCATAGCAAAACAAAGAAACTGTGAACAATGGTGAAAATAGGTTCAACGCTCTCTCTGTCCAAAACTGGAAGCTACAATTTAAGAAAAAAAAAAAAAAACCAAACCAAACCAAACCACGAAAATCACAAGAAGATACAACCTTTGAAAAGTGCAAACAGTAAGTGTTACACCTCAACCGATGGCAGGGAAATGAAGTAGGGTAATGAAATAACAGACACAGTTGCGCGAGAAGAGTTTTGGTATCAGATATATGTCAGGAACACGTCTGCCTTAGCAAACTGCAAAAGGATTGTTTACCTATGCGTTTTGCAGTAATCTAGGATGTTCAGCCTCCCCTTGTTCTAGGAGAATTTCGTGTCGATAAAAAGTGTCAAACGCAACAAGAAGCACTGGGAACAGTTCATGTTTTCACAAGATCATCCCATAAGAGATTAAACATGTATTTGGGGATAAACTATCCAATAACTCAGTAAGCGAACCATTCAAAACTGAAAAATCTGACCAAGATAATTACAGACCCGGGGACCCTGCAACGCAGCTACATCGTGCAGCGCAACATCCCAGCTGTCCAAAAGTGTTTCCAATGATCCGGATTCGCAATGCTTTCTTACCGGTCAAAGTATACTCTTACCGGTACAAAAGCTTCAACGAATTTCGACCACAATATAAAGTAGACTTCCAATGTTGTCAATTTCTCAGCCAGTGTCATGGGTACATAAAACAATAACGGATATCTCATAAGTACTCTTCTGCCTAACTATAGTCCCTGTGATAAGGGCATGGATACTACGAAAAATCAATTGTTTCAGCTTTTCTGGGCCAAACACCGACCAAGTATTTTTGTTCAAAAACAGGAGGGAAATCATTCCACCTTTCTTTAGCTTCCTTACCCTTCACTTGATCTTTACATAATAACAAAAAATGCACAAGAAACTCTAGAAACAGTGCAATGCCGTCTAATTGTTCACAATACATGTAGTTAGGGCTGTAAATGAACTAGGCCGTTCGCGAACTATTCGAGGCTCGGTTCGGTAAGAGCTCGTTCGAGTTCGATTCGTCTACTAAACGAACTGAACTTGAACCTCAATATTAGGCTCGTTCCATAAATGAGCCGAACCTGAACCTA
>JAXBDA010001920.1:0-48380 GCA_036023075.1 Gaultheria prostrata | reverse complement strand
CGCTACACCATTTTTGGTGTAGCGCTCGCCAAGCTTCTGTTCAGTTTGTGAGCCCTGTTGTGCTATTCCCGAGCGCTCTATTGATTTCCTTGTAGCGCTCATGTTCTATCACGGCCTTCAAGTCTCTACAATCCAATCTTGGCGCTAAAATAGCCTTATTTTCCTGAAAATTAACAAAAACACAAACACATACCAAAGCAACGCATCAAGTGGAAAATAGGGAATAAATAAGATAAAAACGTATTAACACTACCCTATTATGGCACTTATATCTACGATATTGCGTGCCTATCAGTTCTCAAAGTCGATTGATTGATGAGGGATGAAAAAAAGGATCCCCCTTTTTACGTCCCCATGCCCCCCCCCCCCCCCCCCCCCGGTGTGGCGACATGGGGGTGAAAAAAGGAAAGAGACCGCTATCCCGATCATGATTTTCCTACTCCCACCCCCAGAGGGAAAGGTCTTTCCCTTTTGGGAAGGTTGAGCGAGGAGGGATTCGAACCCCCGACACCGTGGTTCGTAGCCACATGCTCTAATGCTCTGAGGGGCATGAAAGAAAAGGGAAAAAAAAGGCTATAATATTAGTTATAAGTCGAAAAAAGGCGCTATAAGTACCCTTTGCCCAAAACAAGGGCTTTCTACAACTATGATCATAAGAAAATGAGTCTTACAAGGGAAAGAGAATTTTGAATTCAAAATCCCGGTTTTTGGCACTCACTCGGACAATGCTCTAAACACAAAAGTGTGAAGTTCGGCCCCCTTCTCCCATGTTGAGTCACAAGCAGCGCCTTGGAAAGCACGGACGAGCCACATGCAGGGAAACTTGCACGTGTGGTTCTGGCCGGGGACCCCGGTATACTGTACTAATATGTGTAGGTTCTTGTAATTTGAGTGAGATTCCGTGATGTGGTACTTGACTTTCTTTATTTTATTCTTCCTCACCCGGTAAAACCCCATCTAGTTGAATTAGTTGCAAGAGGAATTCCTCTAGCTATAACAATGAAAAGAAGATCTTATTTGGAAGAAGTAGTTTTGCTGGTTGGTTAATTGGTCACATTTTCTTCATGATTTTATTCAAGATCTCAATTCCATTTTTGGAGAATAAGTTTGCTCATGTAGGTTTATATCCCTCGTTAATGCCTTATAAGCCCTTCTCTTCTTTATACTTTTTGAGTCAAGTCGATTCAGATTATTACAACTTTTGATTACTTATTTGTTTGTCGCACAAAAATCTCCGTCCGGACCGAGGAAACCTTTGCACACCTCTGTTACCTTTTGGGAGGTCTACGCCCCATAGAAACTGTCTACCTGAGACTGTCCTTTGGCCCGTAGGTCCTGGCACAAGGTTAGAATTCTAGCTCTTCCAGAGTGGTATCTCACTGATGGCTCGGGCCCCCCCGGAAGGGGGCCTTCTTTGCCATCCACCTAAGTTGCACAGGAAAGGGACATCTCTCTTTCAAGGAGGCAGCGGGGATTCGACTTCCCCTGGGGGTAGGGTACTAGGAAAGGAAGTTGATCATGAATTACCAATAAGCCTAAATTTTATAAGCCAATGATTTTTTTCCGTGTTTCAAAATACGGTTAATCAACATATTAACTAATCGATTACGAAAAATTGGATCTGATTTTGGAGTTTTCCGGGGGGGGGGGGGACACTGCGAGGTGGGTAGTTTATCTGGGGCGGATGCCTCCTAAAGAGTAACGGAGGTGCCCCCTGTACCACCTCCCAATTATCTAAAAATCAAAGAAAAAGAATATTTCGAACAAATGAAGACCCGCCCTCGAAATCAAAAAGAAGAAAAAATAGGATTCTTTACTTTTTCTTTCCTACTGAAAAAGTATTCATTCTTTAGTTCATTTTTATCAAAAAACTTCAATTGGTAATTCGAAATTTATGCAAAAAAGAAAAAAGCATTTACTTTTATATTAAAACAATAATATACCCATTGCCAAGTGATCTATCCATAAGCTATTTTCCCTCTTAGAAAGAGAAATCGAATACAAATAAACAAATATGTTCTATTTCGAGAAGAAAGACCCGCGCTTTCTACTTGTATCTTTATAGGGTCCTCGTATAAACCATTTGGTCTGATAGATAGTGAGTAAATTTCATTAGTACTCTATTGTAAGATTTGCTGCAAGATTGTGAGCAAATACTAACCCTTCAGCTGCCTACTTAGAGTATCTATGTCATCCTAAAAGTGCACATGGAAGCAACTTTGCGTTTGGAAAGCAAGCGTAGTAAGCGGGCTTGCTTATAAAAAGAATCTCTTCTAAACAATGATGACATTACTTGGAAGGCGAATAGATACACAGCTCAAGGGCTGTTCTGACCGACTACCCATGCACAGACAAAATCTAAGTTTCATTTTTAGGTCACTCTTTGTAACTAAAATATATCATTTGTCAAAGTAGTAGTTGAATAGGGAACGGATAGTCCCCATGGTGGCAAACGATACAGAGCCAAAAGTTCCCACCGAAACAAAATGATGGCCTTCAACAGCTTTATGGTGACAATAAAAACCTCCCAGCCAAGACGCAGGGTGCTTACGTAAGACTATCAAAAGACTAGAAATAGGAGTATCAAAAAAAGGTGGAGAGAGGCTACACATCATTGGCGGTAGAGAAAAAGAACCTTCATAGGAACAGAGACTTGTTAAACTTCTGGATTATGGAAACTGTAATTTATCCACCTACTTTGCTGCAGTACTTGGTGAACTCCATATTTCAATATGTATGTGTCCACTCACAGAAAACAATACCACCTGTTTTTTTAACTCTTTAGATAACTTCATTGAACTTCTTTTAATTCTGTGAATGCTCCCTTGATTGCATGGACAACGTAATCTACTAAAGAGATTGTAAACTGTACGGATCAAAAGTCAAAACCACCATATTCATCTTCCATGCGAAAATGGCACATCTGAGAAACACCCTCTGACTAAACATCGTTGACTTTTGCTAAAATGTTGTTTCCATTTCATCTCTCAATACTGCGAGCGCTATCAAACATCACTTCCTCCCATCAAGTCCGCAGGTACTTGGTCGGCAAGGCACGTGCCCGGCGCTACTCTTTTTAAATCATACACAGTTGAGTTTGTTTCATGCTGATACTAGGCTCATTCATTAACTAATTGGTTTTCTTTTGGGATATGATTTTACACTATGTTATCTTTTTACACTTATGCCACCATATATGATGATGTAGATTCAGACGAATCATGTCATGTGTCACTCATGGTAATTTTTATTACCTTGTGATATTTGTGTTTCTTTGGTGCATGGATTTAACCATCTCTAGAATCATACATTTTACGGGACAGAATGCTGGCCTATTAAGAAACACCAGGTGAACAAGATAAGTGTAGCAGAAATGAGAATGTTGAGGTGGATGTGTGGTAAGACTGGACGAGATAGGATTAGAAATGAAACAGTCCGCGAGATGGTAGGTGTAGCACCTATAGAGGAGAAGTTGAGGGGAAATAGGCTTAGGTGGTTTGGGCATGTCTATCGGAGACCAACTGATGCAGTAGTTAAGAGAGCGGATAGGATAGCTTTGAGTAGCAACGTTCCGGGGAGGGGAAGACCCAAGTTGACTTTAGATGCGGTAGTGCGCAATGATTTGAGTCTACTAAGGCTTAGTGAACAAGCAACACTTGATAGAGCTCAGTGGAGGAAAAAGATTCATGTAGCCGCCCCCAATTGATTTGGGACATAAGGCTCGGTTCGGTTTGGTTTGGTTTGGCTTAGAATCATACATTGTGTTTATTTGCAGTTTTAGATTTCCTGGAATAATGGTGCCAGCCAGCTATATTCATGTTGCCTCTCTATGCTCCTTCCCCTTTTGTTTCTCCTAATTTCTTTTTGATATGTACAATAACAGGTTCATTATTTTATACAAAGTTTTAGGATGGTCCATCTTGAATTTGACTCCCGATAATCTTTTTGAATCATACACAGTTGAGTTGGTTTCATGCTGAGATACTAGGCTCATTCATTTACTAGTTGGTTTTCTTTTGGAATATGATTTTTACACTAGTATGTTTTCTTTTGACACGTATTTTACCATATATGATGATGTAGATTCAGACAAATCATGTGTCACTTGTGGTAATTTATTGTTTTAGATTCTCCTGTTAAATCTTAAACATACACAATATTTTTCTAAGCACTCTTTTTCATGTGATTGAAGCAGGGATGAAGGGATAAAGCAGGCACTCTTTTTCTAAGCACTCTTTTGGGAGAGGGTGGTTCTGTCACTTGGGGTTTTGATGGTTGTTATAGTCGTTATTGAGGCTGAACTTTTGTTGGAATTGTTCCATTGCTTGCTTAATGTGGCAGACATGAATGGTAGTGGTAGGACTTGCATTTGATTTCCACTTTAGCTTCTGAAGCAAAGGCAAATTGCATTTGATTTCGTTCATTTTGCTGGTCACTTTTTTGTTTTTAGAATAATGCTATTGGTCTCTTATTCACGAACGCCATGGGTCTTAATGTTCCGGTTTTTTTTACTCAGATCATTCGTGCAAAAATTTGGTGTACAGATAATGTACGGATTGTGTGGGGTCCACTTTTGGGTCCCCATGAATGATCTGAACTATTTGTTAGTTTTAAAATTATTTTTTGTGTGACTTTAAAAATTTAGCTCAATTGAATATATGCAAGTGGTCGATCTAATAATCTCGTTCATTGGATTTAAGATGTGATTAGGAAGAGAGCTGTGAAAACACCTTTCAAGTGGGGTTAAAAACTTAAATAAAGAATGGAATTGGGGAGTTAACTAGAGAAACAAAAAGAGAGCTGTGCAACGTAGAAGGGAGTTACGAAGGGTGGAAGGGTGTGAAGTAACCGAGTTGGGGACAGTTCCGGGAAAATGGGGACAGCAGATCCGGAGCCGAGTACAATTGAGCTAAGCATGGAGCTATCTTTGATCCGGGCTTCTCACTAAAAGTCCCTTGCAAATTAGGGGTGTAAATTCGGCTCGGGCTAGCCCGGCCCAAGACCATTGGGCTCCCGCCAAAATTTGGACTCAGGCCTAGTAGTCCACCCACATTAAATAATCTAGGCCCAGTCCCAGCTCGAGGCCCTAACATATCCTGGCTAAGGGCTTGAGCTCGGGCCACTTAGGACATCCTCCTTAAAACTTTTTTCTTCACTAAACTTTTCTCTTCACTACACGAATTGCATAAAAAAGAGTTTTATTGAATGCATGACGTGGATACAAAGTAGAAATTCAATTGAAAATTTATTATAGGCAAACACTTTTTTCTGTCATTATTCACTTGAAATTGCCAAATTGCCCTTAATAGGGAAAATGTGATTAATGAAGTAAGGGTAATATGATAATTTCAAGGTGAATAAAAACAAAAAGAGAGTGTTTGAGGATAAAAGGGGGTGTGAAAATCATTTCCCAAAATTATTAAATAAACAACTTCTTTTTATTAAACGAACCATCACAAAACTTCATAGTTGAGAGGGGATAAATGGATAAATAGCATCACTTCTTTTTATTAAGCAAACCAGTACAAATTACATCGATTTTTTTTATTCCTTTTGCTGTTAAACACGGAATTCAAGGTTGGTTTTTTTTTTTTTTTTTGATCTGGAAGTCATTTCATTGATAAAGATCCGAAAGCCAAGCCATCCGGCACATACAAGATTTCAATACAAATATCGGAAAGAACCGATACTAGTACGACTCGGGCACGAGCACACCATAAAATCCACGACGGGCATGGGGCTCTAAGACTCGTAATCTCGTATTGCTGGATATTGGACACGAAAGATGAAATAGTTGTTTAGGTTGTCGGAACTCTCGAAATTAATGAAACATCGTAAAACTTGGTGCTGAAGTTGTGCTAAAATAGAATAATTAGTGTTGGAAACCGGTTACGAAATTACTGGAAATTAACACGAAAATAAAAATAATTAGTTAATGGAAATCGTACCGAACCAATTTCAGTACACCGGAAATTGGGAAAAGAAGATTCGAATCGAGGCAAGTATTGGATACTCTGTCCTTAAAGCAAATTTGCCCTCCATAACGGTGCAGATGGAATTCGCGGACGTCTGCTTCCCAGGACTACCCGATTTTCACCGAACGGAAGTAGCACTCCAATCTGATCGGTAGGCGAACCAGGAAACTACGCAAAACTCTCAGAATGTTGATGTATGAATGCGATGCAATACAGGAAATTCGTGAATGAAATGAGAGGAGAAAGGTCATATTTATAGATAAATAGGCACCCGAAAGTTGCTAACCAATTAGACACTCACACCTAATGGTCTCTTAACCATTAGGATTAAATAATTTGATACAAACTATTTTTTTTCCCTTAAAAAGAATATAGATATCTAAAGAATATATATCCCTATATATTCATTATTTTTCCATATGGTTTATTATGGAGACAATTTCCAATTCACTCATAAAAATGATTAGACAAATCATATTTTTCCAACAATTAGGTTTGACCGATGATTGAACAGGTGAGATTAGGGAAGGCAGTGAGAGGGTTGAATTCGAAGTGGATGGTCGAAGAGGGCCCCTGGCTTCCACCACCAATTCAAGATGAATTCTTCCATATGCATGTGCTTTAATTTCAAACTTGATTCGAGCTCATGGCCAAATTGTGGTGGTGTTTCTTGCTATAAATATAGGTTAAATCTTGCCATGTGCATGACTTGTTGACTTGCCTTTCGATAAATCCCATTTCCGTTTGTTACACCTTTTGTCTTTGGGCTAGTTTGATATTAGGATGCTAGAGTATTCTGCGGATGTGTTATGCATTTGCTGATGTAGCTGAAAACTTACTGGAATATGATTTTTTTCCCTTTTACATGGACAACATTTTTAGGCTGTGTTTGGATTATTGGAGGGACGTACGGATGGGGATAAAAAAAGAACGAAGATAATGATGCTAAACAATTCAGTTTTTGTTAGCGCACAAATCAATCACACACACACAATATAGAATACGAAAACAATAAAGAAAGAAGACAACAAGATTTTACGTGGTTCCCCAAAATCCGGGTACGTCCACGGGAGCGAGAGTGAGTCTGTTATTCGATTGAAAGTCTGCTAGGGTTTTTACAATAGACAGTATTTATAATGACTGCTCCTATTCCAACCCTAATTACACCGTATGGCCCGGCCCAACAGTTGAATCCACGATGTGCCTCCGTTCCGCTCCGCTCTATTCGGTCGCTTCGCTTCCTTCACTCCGCTCCACTCAGCTTCGCATCTGGCCTTCATTAGAACTTCTCAGTACCTCTCTCCACATGAGCCACAAGTTCCAACATTTCTCCTTGCAATTTTCTTTTTCCCTTGGTAAATCCTTCAACATATGCATGATCCATATACCTCTCCACATAGGCCACATGTTGTAATGAGAAATTTTCTTTAAATTGGATCGTCCTTAAAACAGTTACAATTTTATTGTGATCTTTTGAAAAGTACAATGTAACATTGATTTTTTTTTCTGATACCTATATCATTTTATTTTCAACCCAAATGTCAGGGCGGGCCCTGCCAACGCGCTACACATTTTTGTGAATTTCACACTCTTTTGTAACAAAAAATAAACCCTCAAGCTCTCTCACTCTACATCTCTCTTTCCGCAGTACATGGCCGCGTCTTTGCACCTCTTTCGCCTTAGATGGCACTGCACAGATACTCTCAGAGAAACCTGATCTAGTCAAAGTTTCTCCCTTTCGTGAAGCTACAACTTCAGCATAAATTAATTATCCATCCAATCAAACTGGAAAATCAAGAGTTGGTTTGTGTGATCTGACAAAGGATTATTCCTACTGTGAGTGTTTTTCCTTTCTACTATTATGCTTTAAGACTTTGATCCTCCTGACATTTAATTCTGACTCCACCCTGTCTACTGGCATAGAAAAAGTTTGGTGGCTTTATTTATGCATTCACATGCTACCATGCCTTTGTCTAGCTGAGTAATCTCTTTTGAATTCTACATGCTGTTTCCTATATCTGTCCATAGGAATGTCTTCAAATTCAATTCAACTATTATCTTGTTATATCTAGTGGCATTTTTTAAAGCACTTGTGCAGAATAATCTTTGTGATCCATATCTGAACTTGTGTAGCTGTGGAAGTCCTTCCTAATCGTTCAATGTGTAAGATTTAAGTTCCTTCAAGATTTTTTTGATTTTTTTTCTGTTTCCATCTTCTTGCTTAATCTCCTCCTTTCTGCTTTATTTCGGCCCTATAATCACAGAAATGTAGGATCTTTGGCATAAAGTGATCTATGAAAAAAAAAGGGTGATCTACCTCTGCTAGCCCCTTACTCGGGAAAGAGATGAAAATATTAAAACTACAGACCTTCAATTTAAAACTATGAAATGCTTGAACGACGTTTAACAAGTGTTTAGTATGCATGCTACATCTAATCTTTGTGCTAAGGAAAAGGTTTGTAAGCTATGAAGATAGCCCTATGCTTCCTCATGTTCTGTAGGATTCTATCTGACAAGCATGAGTACTGTTTGTTTTAGCTTCAATTATGTCCATTATGTTCCATGCGCAGAAGGTTTTCTTTTTCTGAGTTGCTCAAAAGCTCGGACCATCTATCCGCTTCTTGTATAATATTATACAGGTAGCTGACTCACTTCAAAAGGGCACTGAACATGAAGATGAAAATAGGATTAGTGAGAAGGAGCTCCTTGTGAATAGGTGACAGTCATTATATTGGCATTTGACGTGCAAAGCGTTTATTCACATGTAGCTGATATGTTTGATTGTTAAACAAATAGTGCTAATGGTGTTTGTTCGCATTCCAGATTTATTTCAATACCAAAGGACATGGGCACATTTAATTGCGGGGCCTTTGTGGCTGGAATAGTTAGGGTGTGTACTGCCTTAACTTCATCATCACTCATCAATATTAACGGTTAAAACATTGTTAACAGATCTGATGAATGTATGTATGTTTTCTGTTTGAAGGGTGTTTTGGATAGCGCAGGTTTTCCTGCAGTGGTTTCAGCACATTTTGTACCTGTAGAGGGTCAGCAACGACCTCGGACAACCATTTTAATAAAATTTGTTGAAGAGGTTATATCTATAAAATGCGTAACATCATTTCTATCCCTCTCTATATCTTGCTTACATTTCTATGAACATCATACCTGGAAGACAAATAGGCATTGCATATTTACACCTTATAAGAGAATATCAAACTCCTATTGACTCCTTGTTAATTTATTAGTTCTCTTTTCCTTGTCTCCAAAGCATCAATCACTGTGGTTACTTCGTGAAACAAGTGTCTCCAGGAATCCACTTTCTAATACTTGTGATTCTACTTTAGAAATCAACTCTGGCATGGATTCTCTGTCATAATAGTCTCTCTATCTTCCTTTGTCCTTCTAATAACCCAGCACATTACCCCTTACCAGCTGGGTTAGGCCTTCAGCACTGCTGAAATCCGACAAATTTACAGAAGGCTCAAAGCGGTGTTTTCGCTTAGAACATCTGGCCGGGCTTCTGAAAAATGTGATCTTGTTTTTCCATTTACACTGAATGTGGCTTTAGAATATGAGCATTATAGAAAAGTCATTTGAAAATGCATAGCCTAATCCCCAATGAGACTTCCTGGAGATCTGATGCTATTTAAAATGTCCCGATCACAGCATTGTCCCTGAATTTATGACATTGCCTTCAGTTTTGTATTGACTTTGTCGGTTTTTTAGCATACTAATCTTCGGATTTCTTTATGAGTATTGCTTGGGAAAATCTGTTAGATTCGATTAGGTTACACCATTGAATCTATGATTGTAGTTTGTACCCCTAAATTTCTATTCGATCAGAACTATGAAGCACCGACATCTCTAGAGGTCGCCATATGGGACATGTCGCGTGGCGTGTCACCGGATTTTTGGGAATTATTTGGAGGGGACATGTGGGGGACACTGCTGGGGACACAGCAGGGTCAAACTATAATTTTTTGAATTTTTTGAGGTAAAAGTATAATTACTCAAAAGTTTGGGTAAAAAAGTGTAATTTACCCTTTATATCTATTTGACAATTTCCTCCTATGCAAAAAGTGTAATTTACCATTTATTAAACATTCATTGGGACATGTCTAATATATGTGGGAATTGATTTTCACTCCCCTTTTTTATAATTGTATTTTTTATCTTTTAGTAAAACAATTGCACGTAAAAGTGCACTACATGACAAGGAAAATGGTGCAATTATCAGAAAAAAGGTTGTGAAAATCATTTCTCATATGAGAGATCCCTTAAATTGCTTAAATGCGGGATTCATATTTCTCGATCAAATTTGATGATCTGAATATAATTTTATCGAAAATTGCTCGGATCAAGCCTTTCCCGGTCATTTTTTTTTTGTGATTCCTCACAAGGATCCTTAAAAACACGTTTTAAACACATTGAACAATTTGGATTATTAAAATTTGATCATGAAATGTGAGTCCCGCATTTTATTGGAATGGAATGGAATGACTTTTATTCCACGATAGTGGCTAGTTGATAATAAAAGTCTTCTCCTAAGAAGAAGTCTTATCCTATACTAAGTTTTTCATATTTCCGCATTTTAATGGGCACGCCATATCGATAAGTTTTTGAAGTGAGTTTGTCTTAACTATTTTCATATTTTCGGACCTAGTTATATTATATAGAAGAAGGTATAATTCTATTTGGAGCTATTCTCATGTGTTGTGGTGTACTGAATGCTATTGAAAAGCTTTAAACAAACATCAAAGGTGAGGTTCCATACAATAGCGTCTTCCTTGGATAATTCATGTAGTCCGACTGGGACGTGTTCCACTCCAAGCTCCAACAGTTGAGTATCATGCATCAGCCAGGACCATTAGCGGATGGCCCATTTACAATAGATGACAATTGCAAATCTTGCAGAATTGCAGCTACAGGTCAATATAATATTGTGCTGATGCTGCATTTATTATCATGGAATCCAATCCTAAGAGATAATCTTAGTTGAAATTTTGAACTAATAGGAGCTTGATTTTTCTCCCAAAAAAGAGATAGAGAGGAGAAAATAGAGAAATAGAGTATGGGTTGGAGATGCTCTCAAAAGAAAATACTCCAACCACATTCCTGAAAAAAGTTATTGGAGGACATAAAAAGACAATACACATCAAATCACCAAAAGATTGGTATCAGCTTCGAATGTTAAACCTTCTTCTACTAGCTTCCAACGCTCAGAGGGTTCCAGTTTTCCTTTCATCATGTTAGCAACCACATTCCTTTCAGCACGAAACCTTTCAACTTCCTGCTATCTGTAAGTGTATTAGCCACAATTGAGAAGGGAAAAAAAAAAGTTTGTATTGCTGCTGTCATGCAGAGTGTAAGCAGCACAATAGATTTGGAAATGACAATTGTGGCCTTAAACAACACCATCTGACCTTAAAAAATTCGAAGCATACTGTTGTGCGGCGGGCCCCCGGAGAACCCAACCGCAACCCAAGATTATTGATGGCTATGAAGTTGGAGAAGTAGCAAACCAAACATATGCGAATAATCAAACAGAGAAACCAAACCAAAAGTATAAACAAATAAGAGAGACACCAAGATTTACGTGGTTCAGCGTACCAATGTAAACCTACTCCACGGGCAAGCAAATGAGAGACGATTCCACTATGTAAGAGAACATGCTCCGAGAGCTACAAATGGTGACAAACAAACAAAACTCTCGCAAGAGACACTCATCAACCCCAATTACAAGTTCTCTCACCAAAACTCAATTGGAATCTCTCACCGAACAAATCTCTCTCACCAAGTCTCACAAAACTGCTAGGGTTTTAACCAAGAGACGTAGACGGAATAGGATTCCACAGACGTGACCAGATGTCACACAGAAATAGATGATTCTCAAGAAACCCTACGGTTTCAACCAGAAAGAATCGCAGAAACAGATGATCTTCCAGATGGCCGAAGGAGTACAAAACCCACCATGAAAAGGGCAACCAAAAACTGATGAAGATCATACCAAAAACCCTAATTTTTAGATGAGACCACCTAGGGACCTCTCAAAGGGATGCACTCAAGCAGTTTAAACCTTAATGGAGAGAACAAAGCTATATTTATAGCCACAGAATCCTTCCTAAAGCCAACACTTGCCCAAACAAATTTTCTTGCACACCAAGACATAAACCAACAAGGAAAGAAATCTTCAGGAAATCTAAGACCCAATCAAAACAGAACTGAATCGGCTAAATTGCGCAAAAGCGGACCCGGTGGTCCGGACCAAGGGTGCTGCGAGTTGCAATTTTGTCCAGAATTGCCCGAAATTGCTTGGTCCGGACCAAAGAAGCCTTGGTCCGGACCAACCGTGCTGCAAACTCCAAAATCGAGCCGAAATCTAACAAATCTCCACCTCGGTGAGATATCCAAGTACGAACCAAAACAGACCGAGCAAATTCCCACAAATCTCCACCTTGGCGAGACGTCCAAAACCATTGCGAAACCAAAGGCCAAACAAATTCCTCGATAACCAAATTCCACAGCCAAAAAAAGCCGATGAACCGAAGACAAGCGGATTGCAAACGAACCAAGTGCCCATACACATGAACCAATCCGCACCAACCGAAACTAATGCTTGAGACATATCAAGGCAAAGTGAAGTATCCAAGACCCGAGACACATCGAGCCAACCCAAACCAATCTTCAAACCAAAGGAAGCAACCAAGCTCTCACCAACCGGACAAATGCTCGAGATAAATCGAGCCAAACCAAATTCTGCCCTCGAACAAATATGCTCTCCACCCAAAAGCTCAAGTCAAAGCAAGAGAGCCAAACAAATATCCAAATAAGAGAGCCGAACAAATCACGAACCAAACTTCCATCCAAACAAGTCACGGGCAAGAGAGCGAGCCAAAAACCCTAATCAAGTTCTCCACAAACCAAACCAAATTGACTACTGATCAAACAAGCTCTAACCAAATTCTGAAGTACTGGAACATAACTTCAGACTACCCGAAAAGAGCTAAGTTTTGAAGTATCGAGCAAACTTCGAAACACAAACAAATCCGAAACAGGCGCGTTACCGAATTCCAAAATTGGCAGACAACAAGTTCCAGTCAGAAAACCAAATTCCAAAACATCTTCGAGGGATACTAGAAGATGCTCCAAAACCAAATAAATAACCCTAAAAGCAAGCCCAAGACCCAATATTAACCAAAACCAATCGTCTTCGAAGGATGCCACAAAAGCCCAAGGCGTTCAAAGGGTTCAAACAAATTACCAAATTATCAGCAGTTCGAAAAACCAAACATATCCAAGTGATCTATCTCCACCAAATTAACAAGCCCGTGCAAATTTCAAAACCAATAACCAAAGAGATAGACCCAACATCAAAGATGAGGAAAACTACAAACAAAATTACCAAATCAAAGTTTACCTCCAAATTGATGAGATTCTCTACCAAATCCAATATTCACCAAATTCAAAAGGCTACATCATCCAAAACCAAAAGGATTTTTCCTATCTCCAAAGTCTCATGGCCACTACCCATAAGAACATCTTCATAGTCAAACCCCAAAATTCCAAATTCACTCATCTTGAATGGCAAATTAACGATGAACCCAAAAAATTCCAAACCGAGAATCTTCATCGCCAAGTTTCCAAGTTTCTCCACCGAATCAAACTTCTCCCAAAAAGCATCAACCACAACAATCGACCAAAACCGAAGCGGCGGAACAAAACAACGATACGGATGAAACCCAAGCCCAAAACCGAAACCCTAGATCGTCACCAACGGATACAAACCAATGCCTAGGTCAAACCCGAGCTCTGATACCAGTTTGTTGTGTGGCGGGCCCCCCTGAGAACCCAACCATAACCCAAGATTATTGATGGCTATGAAGTTGGAGAAGTAGCAAACCAAACATATGCGATTAATCAAACGGAGAAACCAAACCAAAAGTATAAACAAATAAGAGAGACACCAAGATTTACGTGGTTCAGCGTACCAATGTAAACCTACTCCACGGGCAAGCAAATGAGAGACGATTCCACTATGTAAGAGAACATGCTCCGAAGAGCTACAAATGGTGACAAACAAACAAAGCTCTCGCAAGAGACACTCATCAACCCCAATTACAAGTTCTCTCACCAAAACTTTATTGGAATCTCTCACCGAACAAATCTCTCTCACCAAGTCTCACAAAACCGCTAGGGTTTTAACCAAGAGACGCAAATGGAATAGGATTCCACAGACGTGACCGGATGTCACACAGAAATAGATGATTCTCAAGAAACCCTACGGTTTCAACCAGAAAGAATCGCAGAAACAGATGATCTTCCAGATGACTGAAGGAGTACAAAACCCACCATGAAAGGGGCAACCAAAAACTGATGAAGATCATACCAAGAACCCTAATTTTCATATGAGACCCCCTAGGGGCCTCTCAAAGAGATGCACTCAAGCAGTCCAAACCTTAATGGAGAGAGCAAGGCTATATTTATAGTCACAGAATCCTTCCTAAAGCCAACACTTGCCCAAAAAAATTTCCTTGCATACCAAGACATAAACCAACAAGGAAAGAAATCTTCAGGAAGTCTAAGACCCAATCAAAACAGAACTGAATCGGCTAAATTGCGCAAAAATGAACCCGGTGGTCCGGACCAAACATGCTGCAACCAAACTAACCAACTAGATACGTTGGTCCGGACCAAGGGTGCTGCGAGTTGCAATTTTGTGCAGAACTGCCCGAAATTGCTTTGTCCGGACCAAAGAAGCCTTGGTCCGGACCAGCCATGCTACAAACTCCAAAATCGAGCTGAAATTTAACACATACAACTCCTTTGATAGGTTGAAAGTGCTGACATCATGATTTGCCAAAGGAGCATGGAGCTCAGAAATTGGAAGAAGCAGCTAAGACATACTCCTTTAATGGGTGACTAGGCGTAACACATATTCAGGATTGAGAGCAAAGTCAAGTAGGTTCAAAGCCTTCTACTCTTTCTCCATAGAGTCCAGACTAGTTGAACCCGGCCATGCGGTTTCAGGGTTAGCTTTGTATTCTATAGCATTTAAAATTCTTTTATTACCTTTACGAGGGTACCACACGCACACACAGTGGTGGATCCAGGAAATTGATACAGAGGGGGCACAAATTGAGTGTACTATGGAAACTTTTTCAAAATCAAAATTTATATGGTAATACAAAACTCAAATTTTCAGCACTAAGCCCAAAATCTATAAGCTATAATTAAAAGATGAAAGAAGGACAAAGACATAATCTTTAAGCTATAATTTGGCATCCATGATTTTAAGTAAGTCTCTAACATTTAGGGATGGCAATCTTTACCGAACCGATGGGTACCCGAACCGTAACCGGTTTTTTTCCCTGAAGCAAAATTGAAATATTCCCCATGGGTGCGGGTACGGTATAGGATGTGAGATAACTGAACGGGGGTTCGGTTCGATTCTGGTTTGAGCTAATAACCGAACCGAACTGGATATGTGTAACTACAAAATTACCCTTCATATATAGAAGTTTAGCGTGTGTGTAGCTTCAATGCATATGTAGAAGTTTAGCCTGCATGTGTATAGCTTCAATGCATTGAATTTCTACTTACATGTATATTAGTTTTGCATTTAAAATATCTAAATGCATATCTGCATACTTTTTTAATTGACAAATCTGTGATATTTCCAGTTTAACTGATTTTCAAATTTGAATTTCATTCATAATTATTTCGGTTTTATTTTCTTTTCTAATTTAACGGGAGTACCCGAACCAAACCGATCCCCGATTGGTTTAGTTATGGTTTCAATTTCCCTTACCCGTTCGGGTTACGGTTCGGTTTTGGGTACTCATCTAGTTTTGGGTAATGGGTTCGGATATGGCAATACCCGAACCGAACCGACCCATTACTATCCCTAGTAACATTCTCACTTGATCTATTTATCAATAAATGAAATTAAAAGCATAAAAATCCCAAGTCCTAGCCATAAAAAATTCTAAATATAATTAATATGGGTTTGATTCAATACGTATGCAAAGTGTTCTGTGTTGTCTTGTTTTTCTTATGTATAAGAGGGTTTGAAAGAGTGATCATTAGATTAGTGATTGAAGGCACTACTAGTATTAATTTACAAGAGTCATGGATGATATATCTAATATCAGGTGTGTCAAAAATCCAGGGGGTCACTTGTCCATCCTGGACCCTTAATGGATTCGCCACTACGCGCGCACACACAAAAAGAGAGAAGTAAATTGTTCTCTATCGACTCGATATGAGTCGAGCTGAGTCCACTATTCAGTGTTCGTAACACATTTCCAAGACTAAGAACTAATGCTGAAGTTCTTTAAAATGGATTATTTGTTGTTGTTGTTTTTTTGGTCGCATTGCACGGATTAATGTATGAAGTTTGATGCATGTATGACTAGTCAACAGATGTACAACTCTAGCTAGTTGTTTTTGTTTTGAGAATACTCTTGGAAGGGGAGGAGGTTTGTGACCGGACGGAATCAAGATTTTACCTTTATATATAATGGTGAAAATATGTACTTAAACAATAAAAAGACAAACTGCATTATAAGGATGAAAGATTAAAAAAAATCTTTTAGTGGTGAGTTTATATAATTTGGGGATAAAAATTTATTTTCTATATAATAATTATATTTTTTAAAAACCTTGTGATGACGGTCGTCACCACTTGTCCCCCTTGGCTCCATCCTTGTTTGTGACATTACTTAAGGAAGTTGAAATTCTCAGTAAAGGTTACTGCAGCTAAATACTGAATCTGCTCCTCAAAAGTCAATTCTAAGAATGTTAGTTTTAAAGCATAAACCTTAATTGTAGCAAGCTCCGATCCTTCTCTCATTCCAATGTCTCAAAGGGTAAAGGTCAAGTCATTGACAACTTTTGCAAATACAAGGCAATTGAGTAATGCAAGTAAAAGAGGTTTATTTTAGTGATTAGAAAATTTGTTTTGTTGCTTCAGGACCAATTGTAACATTTTCCAAGAAAGTAATTAAGCAACGGTTTAAAAAATTTTGCTTAATAGAGTGACTAACTATGAAGGGATTATTTAATATTTATGAACAAAAAAACTATGAATGTACTAGCAAAATAACACAGTAAACATGTTTTGGGGGCAAATATTGAGTTGGAGTCCTCCCCATCTTGATGTTCCATTTGTCAAGATTTCACTAATAAATTAATTTTGCCGATCAAAAAAAATAAAACATATTTTAGGGGCAAATATTGGGTTACTCTCATTTCGCATTGTCAACATTTACGACATGATTACATAAATATTTAGTTATAAATTCAGACACAAATATATTATAAACTGCTTGATATGTGAATTAATTTCACGTCCATCAAACAACTTCAGAAATGTATGTGTTTCATAGAAGCTTTGAAGAAGCAAAAGCATATCATTACGCAAACAATAATTTAAAGATAACATGCAAGAAGCAAAAAATAATTTAGCTACACTGTTAGTGGGCAGGAAGCGATGGATCCGGGTAGGTGTAAGAGCAGTAATTATTCGTTGGTTTTGGTATTGCAATGAGGTTTCCAAACGGAGCTTTGCTCTAATTTTAAATGGGCATCCGCTAGTGGTCGGTGAGATTAGTCTTCCAAGTTCCAGGATTAGTCGAAGTGGGCAAAAGCTAGCCCAGACACTTGGTTATCAAAAATAAAAATATGATTTCCAATCTTTGAATACCATACATTTTTAGCAGTGAACCTCGCAAAAACATGTAATGTTGGGACACTGCACGGCGGTATCCCAAAACTCTGGATGTAAGATATGGTGGATAGTGATAGGAGGAGGAAAAATAAAGAAAGAAGAAATGGATGCGCTTTCAGGGACATGCTTGTCATTTAATGGTTGAATTTGACAGTGTGAGAGATAGTAATGGGGCGGGTCAAAATCCAAATGAGAGTCCCTATTCCCACTAAGTCCCTTATACCTCGTTCAGTTGTCAAGAAAGTATAAGATAGGATGAGAAAATTAATTTTCCTATAACTTTTGGGGTGTTCAGTTACCAGGAAAAAAATGGGACCCACAAAAATATTTTTCTCACTAGAACTCACTTTTCCCTCAAAATGCATCCTGCAAAAAGGAAAAAATTATGTGTCGTGGGAAAATTTGCTCCCTCCAATTACTCTTTCCTTGAAAATTCCTTTATCAAGTGAACACTCACAAGAAAGTAAATTTCATTTTCCTTTACTTCACTTTTCTCAGGATTAACTTTCTCGCGTAACATTCTTGGCAAATGAAGGGAGCTATAGGGGAAATAGGAGCGGAAAATATTGGAGAGATGGCAGAGTTAGGGAATGTTCAGGTACTAACTTTTACCTAGAGAGGGTTTCGACAAGAAAACAGATCGTTGATGAGTGATGCGACTTAAAAATGAAAGATAAAAAATAAAGAAATAAATTAGTGATTTATTATTCAGTATTTTGTTATTTTATTTAACCAAAGGAAATCGATATATAATGCAAAATCATTTACTACTACTAAAATGGGGTGGGGGACATAAACACTAAGGGATGGCAATTTACTCGGCTAGTCAATATAACAGAAGGAGATATTACTAGTCCTAAAAGTAACCGGAAGTCAATGATATTTTAGAATCTCACGATGTGTACCTGTATTTGTTAAAATTCCCAAAAGAGGAAGTCAGCGAGATTAACCTTAAAATAAAAGTAGCTAAAAGGTCAATGAGCCACAACATAGTCCCTATCTCACTGACGTATGTGGGATTTCAAACGCGGGAAATCAATTCACATATATTCATAAATTAATAACAAAATATTATTAGCATATATTGATATCACAATTTTGAGGAGACTTCCATTCAAAAATTTACAAACAAAATGTAAAATATACTCGTATCAGTAATGTGATAATCCACCATTTGTCCACACCTGCTTGACATTCTATGTCAACAAAGACTGATGTGATCACATCACAACATAGATAGAGCTACATATGGATGAAACACCTACATTATTCGATTAAAGTGACTTTTTATAGAGCTACGCAGAAAAATGTTTTAAAATTAATGAATAGATCAAACTTTTTGTGTAGGATCTCAAATGGTTTCCACTAACCACTAGGTCAATCGGTGTGGAAGGATTATCCATACCTAGTTTAATCGGGGTAGAACCGGCCTTGACTTTTTTTAGGCTTAAAAGCGAAAACCAAAAGGAATTATTTTTCAAAATCTTAATGAACAAAATGTTAATGGGTTAATTACACTTTTAATAATAAATGCTAGTATTCATCAAGAAGCAATAACCGTAAAACAATAACCAAACATTCCAAAATTTCAAACTCGTCACTTAAATATCGTTGAGCCTAAAATAATGGAGCAATAAAAAAAACCCAAACCTTACAAGTTTTTACAAGCGTCATCCAAATATTATTCTCCAAATATGCTTCTTCTCTATTCCCCAAATTCTCTTGTTCTTCATTTCCCTAATTTTCATGTTCCTTTTCCACTAAGTCTTCAACCAAACTTGAACTCTCTTTTTGTGATTTACTCAAAAACTTATTGAGAGCATCCGCTTGAGATTTAGTGCGTCTACTTTTTACTTCTTTTTTATTTTTTCATGTCCGGACAAATACACTTTCTAGTCATGGTGAATTAAAACATGCAAATTCCCACAACTAATTCACTATTATTGTTCCTTTTGTTTCTCCTTAATTATTTAACAATCAAATTTACAACAAAGCAAAAAAACATCAAGAACGATTTTCTATTCATAGGATACTTTTCAAAATCAGAAAATCACATATGTAAAACTTAGACCCTCTTACACTTCAACAATCAATTAATCAAACCCTATATATTGATTATCTCTTCTACGTTTCTTTAATCTTTTGAATGAGTCCTTGTTGCTAAGTCTTCCACCATTCTGTATCAGTAGCATATAATAATCCCATTGATAGATACTATATGACTTAAGCAAAAGCGTCCCAAATCAGTTAGAATAGAAACATATTAATCATGAATCAAATTAAAATACAAATAAAACAAACAATATTAATTATAGGCTTATAGGGGAAAATTAAGAAGGAATCACTTAAGATTTTAGCTTTGGGAACAAGTTCTGAAGTTCGTCTGTCTCTCAATTCTCTACTCCCATGCTGTGGCTCTGCCTCGCAAGTCCAGAACTTGCCCATTTTTTCCCCTAATTCAATTTAGGGAAAGGTTACGATACGCACTCCTTATTTAGATGTATTATACACACCACTATAAAAATTACGAATCGATTGTCTCTTTTAAATAAAAGTTACGAGCTCTTTTTTTTTATAAAAATTACGAGACACACGCAAATGTTATAAATTATAGAAAATGTTACTAAGCATATATTGTTGAAAGGTTACAAAAAAATAAAAAAAATTACGATTGCCAATGAGGTGACACATTATGAACCATACATATCGATATAGTACACATCTTTAATGGGTATGTATCTTTAATGAATGTGTATTGTAGTCATCCCCATTAATTTATTGGTTTTGGTTTAAGTTTGGGGCTTCTTTTAAGGAGATAAACGAGATGTTAAACATGTTAGAGAGGAATGGGTGAAAGACAAATTAATTACTCCTACAAGACCAATGGGCGAAGAGAGGAGAATATAAATCGACTAATTAACCACCAGCCTCACTTTAAATGTTAACGCATTTGTCTCTACTGCCTCAATTTCTCCAATCTTTTCGGCTCCTCTCTCTCTCTCTCTCTCTCTCTCTCTCTCTCTCTCTCCAACTGGAACAGCAACATCTCAACGGCCAACTACTGTACCCATTTACGCCTGCAGAGAATTTCCTGTGTCGGTGGCAAGAGAAAGATCCAGAATTAGGACAAAGATCAAAGAGAAAGAAAACAATTCTTCGGTGGGTTCGTGGGTATTTGCAATTTTAATTTCTGGGTAATTCTTGGATTTGTGATGGGTTGGAGATATAAAGCTGGGTTGTTTCTTATTGGTACTGTTGTTATAATTTGGGTCTCCTCGGCAGAAGTCACCCAGGTAAAGTGTTCTTCATCTAATTGCTTTCCTAGCGTAGGGTTTAAATTTCAGCCGTGGCATATACTTATGTGTAAATGCTTTTGTGTGTGGTTTGTTGTTCGAATTTATATGAGGAGGTTTTGATTTGCATAATTGTGAATTTTCTTGTTGAAGAACGTTCGATTTCTACACACAACTGTTTACTCAAACCCTGGATTACGTTTTTTGTTGCAACTTGTATAGCACTTTTGGAGAACTTGTTTGGTCGTTTCAAAACTTATTTCGTTGGATTTTTTTTATTATTATTAAATTTTAGTATAACATTGAGAAGACAATAAAAACGATGAGTGGGTATGAGTTTTGAAAATTGTTAATGAAAGTTTCCAGAATAAGAATATTATGCTGTATCCTAATGGTCTTGCGAAAAGAATTAGGAGGACGGTAGATGGTAACACTAAGTGTTGGTTAGGTCAAAATTGACTTTAGAAGATAGTTTGGAAAGGATCTAGTTTTTTTAATATCACAGAACACGATAACCTTGTTAGAGCTCAATGGACAAAAGGATTCATGTAGCTGATCCCAATTATGGGTTTTGTTTGACACTTAGACATGCACTCGTTCATGACACTCGCACTCGATTCTATTAGCTATTGATGCTACAAAGCACTGACATGCTTAATTGTTTGTTATATCCATGTCGGATGTGCTGGGACAAACGACACGTCGGGGACACCATGTGACCGTGCTCAAGTTGGACACGAGCGGGAAACATGATAAGGATCAATTAATGATACTGAAAGCTTATTTTAGGGAACAAATTATCCTATTCGAAAAGTATATGGAAAGAGTATGAATCAAGAAATTTCAACCAAAGAAAACCCTCGTCTAAATTATAATATTCAAAAAGGAAAAAGTAAATACTGTAAAGACACTGTTAGTTTTTTTTCCTTGTGATGGAATATTCACATGAAAACAACTTAATATCTATGCTAATACATTTATACCGTCAGGGATCCCTGACTGGCTTAAAATACGGACCTCATAGTTCTGGATCACATTTTGATGATCCAAACCGTCCAATGTGTTTAAAGGTGTTTTTAAGGGTCCACGCAAGAAATCACCAAAAAAATGATCGGGAAGGGCTTGATCCGAGCAATTTTTCATTAAACTGTATATAATATGGCCGGGAGAGGGGAGGTCCGTATTTTAAGCCAGTCAGGGGATCCTAACTGTTCGTGTGTGTGTGTGTGTGTGTGGACAAGGGGAGGCCCGTATTTTAAGCCAGTCAGGGATCCTTGACTGGATCCTGACTGTTTATGTGTGTGTGTGTGTGTGTCCACTTAATTTTCTATGTCCTCCACCGGAGACAGTTTAAAAGTTTCGTGTTCCTATCCATATCCATGTTAGTGTCCGTGCCTCTATCCGTGCTCCTTGGTATTGAAGTGAAGTTCCCCTTACAATTCCCCCTAGGTACCCAGGCAATGTGAGACTTTGTTATCTCTAATTCGTAGCGTGCTCACTTGACACCATCTACCACCCTCCGCTCAGACCGGAGATACACCAAACCCCTCCGTGATATCTGGTTCTGATAACATGTTATACACTAGGGTACAACCCAACCCAAAAACTCGTTATTGAAGTGATGGTGCTCTTGCACATAGAATGCAATGTTTCACAATGTGGGACTTCATTTCACAATCCTGGGCAAGGTGGTGTTTCTTCCGTTATCAAATGATTGTACAATGTGCATGATTGTTTTTCTTTGTCTTTAGGTACCAATTGATTAATGCTTTGGTATTTGGTTCTTATGATTATCTTTTTCCTGTTAGGCATTATAGTTGCTGTATTTGCTGACAACACAATGCATAATTTGTATGACCTAGACAGATCATAACTTTTGAGTTTATCCATTTAACAGGGTATTTATACAGACTACAAGCAGCCATTTGCTGTGACCTATCTTGGAGCTTCTATGATGATTGTTTATCTCCCAATTGCTTTCTTTAAGGATTTGATAAGGAATATGCTAAGAAGACGCTCTTGTAAAAATAATAAAGGTGTAGCAATTAGTAATGAGTCCGCTGCTGAACTTAACTCCCCTTTAAAGTGCGTCGTAGAGAGTATGGAAATGGAACTTAAAGGGACTTTGAATAGAAAGGACAGTGATGCAGACTTCGACTTTTCTGCTCAGGAAGAGGGGATGCCTTTAGTTTCCAGTCAAAAAGGTGATATCAACACGTTAAAACTACACAAGGAGCTCACAACAAGGGAGATTGCTGCATATGGATTGGTGCTAGCACCTATCTGGTTTGTTACAGAGGTAACTATCTTCTTTGTCTAGTTTCTTCAGGGCTTCTATTTATTCAGGGTTGGCATTTGTTCTTGTCTATTTCTTGTACATAGTAGGGAAATGAAAGACCCTTTCCTCTTTCTAGATGTAGCTTTGTGGATATTCTTCTCTTGATAGCCTATTTTGTTAGGAAAAATTTCAGCCCTTGCTTACATTTATTTAGCTTCTCATGTAAACATCTGCATAAACCTTCAATCTTGTAGAACAATTTTTCGGAAATTAACTTTCTGAACATTATTCATCTCCCAAATTAAGTGGGGATAGTTCTGATATTCATGTGAGTGTCTTTCCATGCATGGCTTGCAGTCTAATTCAATGTGCTTGATCACTCTGGTTCCAAATTTCAGCTGTATCGCATAGTCTTTGCCGTGCAGAAAGTTTATACAGTGAATGCTATGGGGTTGAGATGTTCCCAACCTCAATGGCTAGAAAATCCATGTCAGACAAATTTTCCTTATTTTTTCTTGAAGAGGATGGTCTGTGAAAGCGATAGGCGTAGGTGGTACTCTTCGAAGCCAAAAGCAGGGTGGTGCAGTATTTGAGTCTCAATCAGCACACGGGTGTTAAGTACACAGAAGGATGGGAGGGGGAAGTTCAACTTCATTCTTTAGTCTAAAAATCTAATACATCTCATCTGGAAACCAACATCGCATACAAATTTACTTATGCTTCTTTGACACATACGACTATTAACTCTTTCTTTTTTGTTGTATTGCTGTGCAGTATTTGGCAAATGCTGCCCTTGCACGCACAAGTGTTGCAAGTACGACAGTGCTATCTTCAACTTCAGCACTATTTACTCTTTTCATTGGTGCATTTCTGGGCCAAGATTCCTTGAACATTGCAAAAGTGGTTGCTGTATTTGTCTGCATGGCTGGTGTTGCCATGACAACTTTGGGGAAAACTTGGGCCACAGATGAGTCACAATTAAATTCCACTGTGTGAGTCCTTCAATTTTTGTTGACTTTGACTTTGGCTTTGGCTTTGGCTTTGGTTTTTATAGTGTTATTTATTATCATTTAAGCCTGCTCATTTCTCCATGTCATTGAGGGGGTGTTCCGCTAAGATTGGTTTTTTGGTTTTTTGGTTTTTTGGTTTTTTTATGTGAGAGCTCGTAAAACGCGTAGCTTTTTGTAGTTTTTTATGTGATGTATTGTGAGGGGATGTCCTGTCTCGAAAAGCGTAATAAGCTGGCTTTTGGTTTTTTGAGTTAGTGGAACGGGGCCTGAATGTCGCATGTGTCTAAAACTACACATTATTAAATTGTTTGGAGAAATTTAATCAACTCATTAAGCATTAATTCCACAGAATTATTTGCCTAAAGTAGAGAATTCGTTTAAAGCAGCTTCCATACGAAGTTCCCTATCATGTGGTGTTATAGGGATTTTACCATCACCCATTCACCCTTTACAGGTTATTTGGGTTTCCGAGACTTGTGTAGATATACTTCCACTAGTATCAAACACAGCTTGGTGGTATTCTTCTCCAGTGGGTCGAATTCTTAATGCTGCATATCGTCTTCATTAGTTTGTGTATTGCATGTTTCAGGGCATTGACTGACAGTTGAAATTTTTGTTTCTTTTAAAGAAATGGAAACCGCTCCCTTCTTGGAGATCTTTTTGGACTTCTCTCAGCTATGACATACGCACTATTCTCTGGTCAGGCATTATTCTCTCTACCAAGTCTTGATATGTTTCGTATTACACTATGCTAAAAATTTCACAAACAATGTTGCAGTCCTTCTCAAAAAGTTTGCTGGAGAGGAAGGAGAAAGGGTCGATTTGCAAAAGTTGTTTGGTTATATTGGATTGTTCACACTTGTTACACTATGGTGGCTTGGTAAGAATATTTCAATGTTGATTGTATTCTAATTGTCTGTTATCCTTATTAGTCGGTGTCCTCATTTTGAGTTACTCCCTCAGTCCCGAAATGTTAGACACTTTTGGGAGTTAAAACTTTGATTATTGTCCTATCTTACCCTTCTAGTGTACTTCGACTAGTACTTGAAGATTTGAATTTCAAATTTTGTGCTCAAAAGATAAGGGTAAAATGGGAAATGTACCATATTTTGCTTTTGACTTTTCAAAGTGGACAAATTTTATGGAACAACAAAAAGCATGACAGTGTCAAACATTTCGGGACGGATGGAGAATTGTTTTTGAGTGTCCTAATTTTGCTCGATTTGATATACTCTCCCTGATATTACTGTGCTGCTGTACTTTTTGAAGTTGTTCATTGTCATTTCCTTGGCACCCTCTAGGACTTCGTCGATAGATTCTTCTAAGTAAAACTGTAAGGTGCGTTATCTTCTCAAGAATGAGTGTAGAAGCTAATTTAATCAGCAAAATGTCATAAAATGGAAAATAATTGGAGCCAGCATTGTGGAATATGCAAAAACCCTTTGTCTATTCATTATCAGTTTGTTAATCAAGTTTTAGAAGGTCTTTTGAGGCCTGAAGTCCAGGTTTGTTACGTAAGCGGAAGGTCAAAGGTGTTCCCTTGGAATGGTCAAAGTTACAAAATGGAGGCTCTTGCCAGTTGCCATTGCTTATTTTAGTTTCAGTTCTTTGTGTTTATCACTCACGGGTAATCTTTTTGTAGGGTAGTAATAGGTACAAGCAATTCATGGTCTTTAAAATTGCAAGTGTCTTGTGTTTGTTTAAGTGATGGACCTTTGTGTCGCGCAAGTCTAAAGCATGCCTGGTTGTAAAATTAGAGATTGGACGCATTTGGACAAAATTGCCCAACACGTGTGGGGATTGTATGTGCTTCTTAGTCTTGTACTTCGTCTTTCTATCCTTACATGCTAACAAATAGTTTGAGACCCTTGTTTGTGTGATTGTGAGAATGGTCTGGATTAGAGAAGTACGCAAATACAATGCAGACATCATCTCATTCCCGAACTGAAGATGTTAGGAAATGGGACCCATAAAGTTGTAATCTAATTATCCAAGACACGTACTTATCAAAAGAATTCTAATTATCCAAGACACCGACTCAATGGTCTATGAGTGTGATATTATGTTTTGTTTTTCTGAAAGAATACATTACATCAAACTCAATGATCAATGAGTGTGATATTATTTGATTCTATCAAAGTAATACTGTACAAGTTGAGCTGTCCCTGTCAAGGAATCATCCACGTTAATTAAGAGCGCTATCAAATGACATGTCATGCAGATCTGGAACTGGGTTTCTTAACGAATTAACCCAAGTCATTGATATCTCAACAGAAAATATTATGACATTCCAATTCATATTTGGAGTTCTGCAAGTCTTTAGAATAAACTGTTCATAAATGATACTAAGCTTGCGTGGAGGTATTCTTGCAAAAGATAGGTTATGACTTATGACCCTCTTGGATTTATAACTAAGTGAATCGCCCTTTGTTTCCTCCGATAAAGATATGTTATTTTTGCATAGTCATCTAAAAGTTATAGAAAGGGTCTTTTACAGATCCCATACGTAAAAGTTTTGGATTTTGTGATTTTATTCTTACCTTTTCTTCCCATTCTTGATCCGCTCACAAAGAAGTAATGATGTAAAATGTTAAGTTGACGAGTCGGTTTCGTTGAGTATTTCTCCATGTACCTTGACAGAAATATGTTTATTGTTTCTTTCAGTATGGCCATTAACAGCCTTAGGAATTGAACCCAAGTTCATGATTCCTCAGTCCGTCAAAATGGAGGAAGTTGTGATTGCTAATGGGTTCGTTGGAAGTGTTGTTTCTGACTACTTCTGGTATGTAAAGGCAGCTATTTCCATTTCAATTCATCAAAATCTTCAGTGCTTATCGAACGCTGCTCTGTCTTATGTAGGGCGTTATGCGTGGTTTGGACAACTCCTCTAGTGGCCACCTTGGGGATGTCTCTGACCATCCCACTTGCAATGGTTGCTGATATGATAATTCATGGCCGTCATTATTCAGCCATTTACATGCTTGGTTCAGCTCAGGTAATAATTATGTCTTGCGACTTAAAATCTGGTTTTAACTCACAAGAGTTTTAAATGTAAAATGTGAGCTCTCAATCACCGGAGTTGGATGTCAGGCGTGTTATTGGTATTTTATCATCAGAAATCCTAACCATATTATGGCCCGTAGTGGCCCCGGGAATCTAACCTAGTGGGGACGCCTTACTGATGTAATCGCCAAAATTATTTTTTCTTGTCAGCCAAAACAAGACGATACTAAACTTAGACATGCAGTACTAGCCACAAAACATACCAAAAGTATCTAAAAATGAGCATAGAACTTTAGTCAAATCCTTAGATTACGTTATACATTTGACCTAGACAAGTTTTTAAATGATTGAAATGGTCTATTTTATGCTTTTTATCCTTGACGACTAAAATAAAAAGAATCAAGAATTTTGATCCTCCGCATACATAAACCTTAATAAACCAATCAGTCTGAAGAAGAATTAGAGCTATATCTCTATTTTTGAGGCATATACAAGAGCGTGTGTGTGTGTGCTACAATAGAGTAGAACCCTAATACGTATTATTAATCACATGCAGCCATGTACGTCCGCCCTGATTATTGCTGACCTAGATATACAACAGACCAAGACTCCTAGAAATATGATAATCTTAAAACTCGAGGAACTTGACAGTGATAGTTAGTTTTACTATGCTGGTTTGTAGTGGTTGGAACCATTGGTTTTTATTTGCATTTTCACGGTATACTGAGGTAAAAAAATAACATCCTTTTCGTGGGCTACCTCTTGTGAGTCTAATCGTAGTGTGTTTTTTTTTTTTTTTTTTGTTACAGTAGGTGATTTGGTAAATGTCATGTTTGAGATCCTTTTTTGGCTTCTTTTTTTTTTGAGAAATTGTATTGATTGAAATGAAGTTACTAAATAAGGTTACCCTATCAGCAAAATATATATATATATATACCCTGGGGTTTTTCACCATTTAATTTGAAGCTGTTCTTGCCAACTCCAGTTCCCCAACAAGCATAGAAAGCAAATTGTTCCCATCCATTTTTGGAGTTTGAAGCTATAAACAAAATTATACAAAGGCAAACCGATTTGCTTATATTCTGATGTAAAAATAATAATAGTAATCAAAACACCCCTGCCCAATATGCACGCTCAAATCATTGGGTTTGTTATGCAAGGAAATGTAAGAAAGCTCCATTCCAATTGAACTTGAAATCAATTATATAGAGCATCTCTCAGCTCCCGGTATTCTGTTAAATCATCATTTGTTTTCTGGCATTAGATTTCTGCGTAGGACCATAAAAAATGTCCTTGTGTTTTCCTGGCTTCATTATTCCTGTTTTTTCAGTTACATATTTTCCTTTGAATGTGTGATACAGGTATTTGCGGGATTCGTTATAGCTAACCTTTCAGATTGGCTTTCAAAACAGTTGGGATTATAGCATCTAGCCATATGATTCTTCTTTCTGCGATCTTAATTCTTTTGGCCATACTCTGCTCTCTTTTTTTCAGTTCCATTCCAAAAGTTCTTTGGGAGGGATAGTTGGCAAATCCAACAAGGAGATAAGATAGTGAATGCAGATTCTTGTATTATTAGCTGTGAAAGGGGTATTTATATGTATCTTAGTGTTGTGCCGATAATGTGGTAAATAGAATTTTGGTCAAATGGTTATTCATTATTTTTGTGCCTGTTTTGTTCATGTTCCATGTACCCTGGAACTGTGATTGCCGTGGATAAACGTATTCATATCTGATAGATGAATATCATCAATGTTCTTTTTAATTGATAGTTGGACATTACTTTTTGTCTTTTGTTTTTTTTTTGTTTTGATAACTGGTTGTCCGCGCCAACTTGCGCGCACCTCGACTAATTTTTGGGCCCTAGAGGTAACGACCGGGCATAACTCCCGGTGGCCCCAAGGTTTGGGATGGTTGAGCTCCGTGAGATTCGAACATGAAATCTCATGGTCAAAACCCAGTTGGGGTTAAGTTTTTACACTTTGTTTGATATCCATTTTATTAATTTGATTTGATTTCATTATTATGATTAGTAAACTAATCTTGTTTGAGAAACATTTCTTTAGAAAATTCGCCAGGGTAATGTTTTGCCTAATGGTATGAACAAGGAATCTAGATAACACGGGGGATTCGAGGGTTCAATGTTTAAGGGTGGGTCTATATGCATCCCATTTTCGATTACATACATCCCGGCCAAATTAAATGCCAAAATATTTCTCACAAAAAGACCATTTAGCCCCTCCAATTACTTCATACTAACCCATCCCTCAAAACTTTCTTCTTTTTTTACTACATACATCCCACTCCATTTCTTTCTCTTCTTTCCCAGCCTCCCTCCTTCCACCTCCTTCCTACTCCTGTTAGGTCAGTTTGAGGTTTCCAACCCATACATTCCTTCCATTCTCCTCCTCTACCCCTCATCTCTCATCTCTCTCAAAGGAAGTGGAGAGTGAGCTTGGAATTCCGGACATGAAGATTTTCGACCAAAAAACGATCCAAGAGTTAACCCATTAATTTGTAGGAGAAATCTGCATTCGCTTTGTTTTCGGTAGCACAGTCCCGAAAAATGTCCATATTTTCGGTAATTAACTATCGATTTTGTACAATAAATTCGATAGTTAAACCCTGAAATATATCATAACTTTCGGAAGATACTATCTGAACTATGTTTCGACTTATAATTGCCGACAAAGTTTACGTTTTTCGGGAATTGTTTACCGAATATGGTAAAGACATTTTGTAGAAACATGGTTCGGATATTATCTTCCGAAAGTTATGATATATTTCGGGGTTTAACTACCAAATTTGTTGTACAAAATTGATAGTTAATTACCGAAAATATGGACGTTTTTCGGGACTGTGCTGCCGAAAACAAAGCGAACACAAATATTACGATCAAATCATTACCAATTTTCCAACCTCCCTAGTCCAAAGCAGATCGGTACCTTTTGATCGGTTTTGGTGGAGGAAAAGGGGTGGGGGTCGACAGTCAAAATCTCGGGGTCGCGTTGGTGATGGGGGTCAGTGGTGATGGGTGTGGGGTGGGATGGATGGGGAAGTTCACTGGTGGGAGGGGAAGAAGAAGGGAAGATGGAGAGTTTTTGTTTCAAATTTGGAGGAAAAATTAGAAAAGGGCAATTTGGGAAATTTACCGGGATACGTGTAGCAAAAATGCAAATTTGCCACGTCACCCGGGATGTATGTAGCAATAGGGATGTATGTAGTGGAAATTGGGATGTTAATAGCCCCACCCAAGTTTAATCGTAGTTTTCAAATGTCCTTTAATTTGCTATGAGGAATCAAATTCAGATTTCATTTTCTTTTAAATGTAATAACCATGGAAATATAAAATCACGTTGTACTTTTTCCTCAAAAATCTCCGCAATCCAAATTAATTAATTTCTTTGCTTTATTTTTAGAGAGGAAACATAAATATAATGCATTAATAATAAAAATACAACAAAAAAGAAACCAGAAACAACGAAAGCACAAAGGAAGAAAAACAGCGTCATTTCATTCGGTCATGCAAAACGTTTATCCGCTCCTTAATTGTTGTCCAAAGGCTTTTACCCCGCTTGACATAGTCCCGTCTGTAATGGGGCATGGATATGGATATAAATATATTATCCTTGGATTACTTATCTAAGAGGAATTTGTATTCTGGTATTGTGAGGGACATATAATCGGGGGAATTGTAAATCTAATCTAATTAATAGAAGTACCATCCCGCAAATATCATTTTGTATCTGCCCTTGTTAAATGACCACTATCTCTCATGTATTTTCCCTTTTATCAATTACCACGCCATGCAAGGGCAAACAAAAACATTGACACGTTTATTCATCATAGATCAACTCTTATCCACCCATAGCAAACAAAACAGATCAAGCATATTCGTATTCTCGTTCTATATTATGCATTGAACAAACCATTCTATATTATGCATCGAGCAAACCATTCATCCCTTCTACCATCTGATAAGCTGTAGATATTGTATATAGTAAGGCTTATCTAGCTTATTTTGATCACACACACGTGTTTTAGCGCTTTATATGATTGATGTTGCGCGAAGTGTGTTTTTGATAGTTGCAGGTGTAACTAGTGAATTAGGCGCATTTGAAGCGCTTCGGGATGCTTCCCGACAATCCGAGGGCCAAGTGCCCCATGGCATTCCACCACCGAGCCTCGAGAGCCAAGACACAAAGATTTGGCTAAGGCTCGGGAAGATAAAGAGGGCACAAGATCAAGCCGGAAGGCTAAAGCCGTGTCCAAGGCTTACAAAGACTCCCGCTAGAATCCAGAAGTACCCAAGTATACACGAGACTAAGTGCTACCCTTCCCGAAGCTCGCACAATGTTTGGAAGTGTTTTGGAAAAGGTTGGTAGCACACAAGGCCAATGAGTGACAATCAAAGAAGAGGCAGCCTTAAAGGCCTTAGTATTGATACCAGTATTGATAGGTATCAATTCCTTTTGTGCACAAGCTGAATAGACAAGTGTGTATCGATACCTTGGTATCAATACACACTTCTTCCCGGAAATTTTGTAATAAGTGTATCGATACCAATGCTTCATGGTATCGATACAAGGTTATTCCAAACCACTTTTTGGCTACTTTAATACTTTCCTTTTATGTTAAAGTTTAGGATATTTAGTTACTTTTAAGATATTTTAGAGGAGAGAGAAGGTCTTTTGTATAAATACCACTCTCTCTCTCTCTCTCTCTCTCTCTCTCTCTACTTGTTCTTCCTCCTTAGATCTAAGTTACTTTTAGTAGAATTCCTCCATAGTTGTAAGCTTTCCCTCTCTTCAAGAACACATGTAAATTTCATGTTTTAGTTAATTTCCTAAGGCTTAAAGTTGTTGCTACTACTTAGATCCTTCTATAAATCTAGTTTATTTTCTCTTGTTTCAAGTTCTTTATTTCCTTTACATTTCAAGTCATGTTTTCTATTATGGTGTGTGAGTAGGTTATAAGGGCTTGGTCATGGGGTGATTAACACCCCATGACTTGGGTGTGATCCATTCTTCTCATTTGAAAAGTATAAATTTCTTGTTGAACAAAGAGTTAGGGTTTACTTTATGTACCAAAATTTGAGTTTGTTAATCCCTTTGATCTTACGTAGCCAAGGGTTCATTCTACTTGGCACGTGTGATTATTAGGGCGATGTCAATTTAAATGTTTGCCAAGTGAATCGAAAAATCCTAATCTTTACTAAACACCTTCTAGCCAAATGGTTTTAAGCTCTAAATCTCCCGTTCGAGATCATTTGACGATGTCCCGAGCCGGTTATCAAGAGGAGAATGGATTGGCCTAAGTTATGGGTGTTGAAATCCCCTAGACCTTGTCTTAGTTTTAATTAATCTCTTCATTTCCTAAGTCATTCACGAAGTTAAATGAATTCCACCCAACAAATCACAAAATTCAGTTTGCCGCTTCAAGGCTAAAAGTTATTTTCACGCATGGTACGTTCAGTCCCTGAGGAATAATTAAATGCTGATGAATCTAAAATGGCTAAAATTGGAAATTGTCAAAAACTTATTTTTCTACTACCAGGAATTGGACCTGAAAGATTTTAACATATCCAGTTTATAAGTGCTACAACAAAATTTGTGATTTTTTTTGTAGTAAAATCTTGTCATATCAAATTATGGTTAAACTACTTAATTTTTTCGATCGATGTCGATAAGAGAAATGAGAAAAGTACAAAAATGAGATGAACTTGAAAAAAATACCGAAAATACATATTTGTTTTCCTCAATTTTTTTCTAATTTATTTTAATATTTATCAATATAAACTGGACTTATTTTAATATTTATTTATTTATTTTTATAACGACTTATTTTCTATTGGGTCTGAATCTTTGCAAATTGTCCAACTGGCCCAGAGTCCAATTTTAACGGGCCTTCGTCCTCACGGAGCCCCGCAAGTTGGCCCTCCAACTCACCTCCCAGAGCTTCGAACTTCGACCAAGGTCTCTCTCTCTCTCTCCTCCAAAATTTCCAAATTCCAAAGATTTGTCTCTCTCACTCCAAAATCAGATCACTCAAACCACAGATCTATCCGCAAGGGCTCACATTCTTCCGTTTGGATTCCAAATTATTGCAGTGAAACAATGGACATCAGCTCTCCTTACAGGGAGGGCTTACCAACGACTTCTTCTTCGAAAGCAGATAGGCGATGGAGGTCAAAGCCTGTCCCGACGTCCAAGCCTTCTATTCTCATGGCATTCTTCTCTTGCGTCGCTTGGCTCTACATCGCTGGCCGGTTCGTCTATATATGGATTCAATGATCTTGCAATTCTGCTTTCGTTTATGCGTTTTTGTAATGATTGTTTTTCTCTTTTGATTCTTAGGTTGTGGCAAGATGCGGAAAACAGAACTTTTCTGGCTAATCTTCTCAAGAAGAACTCAGACCAGGTTTGTCCTTTTGATTACTGTTTTCTTGTTTGGTTGGGTCAGCAAAAATGCAAGTATCTATGATTTAGTAAGATTTTGAGTAGTTTCAACAGAAGTAGTTAGAATAGTTTTAGATTAGGGCCTTGGAAGAGGACTGGAACTCCTAACATCCTTTTTTCCGACAAATAAGTGCACTCATCATGCTGTTGGAACAAAGGTCGCTTGGCATTCTGAGTGCCTGGTCGTTCCTTTACCATAATGCATTATGATCTCAACGTAGGAAATTGGAGAAATGAGGCTGCCATTCACCTTTAAGGCATAACCAGGTGTTAGATTCATTGGAAAATCACCACCTCTGCAGTACAGATTCGGTACACTTCAAGTGTAGACAAACATAATGTGTCCTGTTTTGAGCAACAGGTGGGAAAATAAAAGTAATTTTGGAATTTGAACCTAAAATCACCCTCCATTAGTGTCTGGATAGCTAGTTTGTTAGTATTTTTCAGGACACAGGGCACACAACCTTTAGACAGGATTTTTTTTGTACATTCAAACAGCGAGACGTAGATGACTGAAGTTTATTGTTTTCCATCTCTACATGCCCAAAGGTTCCGCCGTTTCTTTGTTTCCAAAGTACCATATTGAACTCAGGTGCCAGTTCCACTCGAGCCTCTGACTGACATCCCAGTTCCACTTGAGCCTCTGACTGACATCTGCCAATGCAGCTCCGATAAACTTGAATCATAGGCCAGCATATCCCCAAAAGATTTCAGAAGCGGTAAATAATGAGTTCCTAAATTCGTTGGTCACTCAACATTAGCTTGGCTAGGTTGGCTTTCTAAACAGATAGTGTCACCTCTGTCTGCCGCAAAAATTATGTAATTTGAGAAGGAAATTCTGTAAGAGATGCAACTCCAACGATATATGGCTTTGAAAATAAGCGATGGCGTAAAATGGCTTTGAAAATAAAACAATGGTTGGATCCTGCGATGGAATCTGTATTCTGGCCAAATAGCGCTTAGTAAAGTAGTATCTGAAGATGAAAAACTTGACCAATAGCACATGGAATGAGTTAAATGACTGTTGCTGGAAAAGTTAACCTAGTTAATGATAATTCTTAGAGAATGAATTCAGTATGTAATTTCCACATAATATTACACATTGGAATCAGTGTAATCAAAATTTCTTTTTGAAATTGTTACAAGCTGGCTTCAGTAGGTAATTTCGACAGAATATTACACATTGGAATCAGTGTAATCAAAATTTCTTTTTGAAAATTGTTATAAGCTGGCTTCTTCTGGTTTATAACTTTACGAAGAGAGATGTTAACTGGCATTTCTTTTTCTGTTTCTGTTTTTTTCCTTTTGGGGTGGATTGAATGAGGGAAAACGATGAAAGCAACTTTTCTTGGTGAAATGGAATAAGACGGTCAAATGTATCATAGGCCAAAATGTGACGAATGAAAATCATTTAAAATTTGAAAATCGTTTGGAGTAATGATTTCTGAAAGACATATGCGGTGAAATTAAAGTGGATTGCCTTGCCAATCGATGGTTGGGTCTCGGATTAGGCATTGGATTCTTTGATTTCGTTGCTTTCTCCTTGTTCCTTTTAGTCATTGTATCTTTCTCGATGACTAATGAAATTTTTTTGCCGTGCAAAAAAAGAAATTAAAGTGGATTGGCTTGTTTCAAGAAGCTTCAAAAATATACTCCCTCCGTCCCAAATTGATAGTCCACTACGAAACTACATACAATTTTCAAACTAAAAAATAATGTATTTATCAAAATAATTTTTGAATTTTTTTGCACCATATAAAAGTTCTCAATGAGATCTATCAAACAAGATCCATACTGCATATTTTTTGAGGTTCACATTAAAAGATATAAGCAGTTAAAAATGGCAAGCAATCCCAAAAGGGACTTTCATTTTGGGACGGAGGGAGTATTATGTTTTTCCCCCTACTGTATGCCAACTTCAAGAAGTATCTTGCGCTTGCTGGCCTAAGTAGATAAAACTGGCCTTTCACCAATCCTTGTGAAGAAGATATTGAGGCCGAAATTATTCTGTTCCAAAAGAATTGGGTTTACTACCAGATTTGGGGGAAAGAGAAATCTTTTTGTTGAATCATTTTTGGAGAACACCAAAAACTTTGTTCAGAATTTTTTCGTTTTCAAACACGATTTTGGGTTTTTGCTGAAAACAACACTTTTTTTTTTTACACCTTAGAATTTGGGAAGTTAATGTTTTAACAGATTGCTTTTTATGTTGAAAACCCTCTTTTATTGGAATTGGATGAGTCACGATACATGTTACACAATTCCATCTGGTACTCGAAACAATTGATTCGGACCGGGTGAATCAATGGAAGCAAGAATCATGTTAGAATCATATGACTAGTAATGTGTATTGTACATTTCGGTTTTATACACCAAAAAATTGATGCATTTTATCTACACCTTCACTTGCAGATTCCTAAGGTTTCTACCATTTTTTTTTAATCATCTTGCATTATTGTTAGCAACTACACAATGAAGGTTACCAAAAATGAATATATTATGTGGATGCACTTTTGATTTTTATAAATTTCTTCTTCTCCTCCTAATGTTTGTGTTTTTCTTTGTAGAGGCCCAAGGTTCTTACTGTTGAAGATAAGCTAATGGTTCTAGGATGCAAGTATGTTTCTGGATCATTCTGTTGTCTGTCTGCATTATGTAGTGGATTCTGTGTGTTCACAATACAAGATCAGTATGTGCACATTATTTATGATGGAAATGACTCAGGGATTTGGAGAGGAGGATCGTGGAATCTGAGATGGAGTTAACTTTAGCAAAGAGTCAGGGTTATCTCCAAAATAAGTTGCAGCAAAGTGCCTCTTCTTCTGGGAAAAGGCTTCTTGCTGTTATTGGAGTTTATACTGGATTTGGAAGCCGGTTGAAGCGAAATGTATTTAGAGGATCCTGGATGCCAACAGGTCTGTTCAAAACCCAAGTGGATACAACTTTTAGTATTAATAGGGAACAGATTGCATGCATATACTTGAAATTGTGAAGCAGATTTATATATGGCAAAATGATACCCTAACTCTCTCTTTTTCTTTCTTTTGTATGATGATATTGAGATTGAGTTTTGTCAAACTGAAGATGATGCGTAATGGCTAAGAAACCTAGTTACTGGTTTTCTAATGGAATGTGAATGATTTCTTTTCTTTCATTCACTCCTTGATTCATTTACTCAAATTTTATGCCTTAAATAACCACATCAGATACCTGAGGGATAATGACTAACGCGAAGGAGGAAAAAAGAAAGAGCCTGCCTCAGGGGCTGTGGGATAGGTTATTTCCTGCTTGATTTGGCTCAGTTTCTAGGCCAGTTTGAATGTGAAAGAGTAGATTAAAAATATTGACTAGCTTTATACGTGTGTGTGCATTTACATATATATATGTGTGTATATATTAGGGACTTAGGGTATGCTAGCTACCACGTTATAATTTTTCTATTCCTTCTTCTGGGAGGTTAGATCTTAAAAAATAGTAGGAATTTGATACAAGCAGCCGTAAAAAGTGGATTGATAAGTTCTTATGAAGTAGTCTTGTTTTTTAACGAGAGGACTGGTTATGGTTGACATACTTGGTTTTGAGAAGGCCATATTAGTTTTTGTTTCTTATCCTGAGTCCAGTTTTTGAAGTATGGAAGCATATCAAGTTGATGAGGAGCATGGGAAGATGAAGAAGGGAAATTGGGAATTCTACAAGGAGGACACCTAAGGGATTGCATGATCATGTTTTGGGTTATGTATCACATAGATTACAGTGCTGGCAAGATTTAGTGGCATTATAACAGGTTTAGAAGTTAGGGATATGTTAGTAGTTCAATAGTTGCTGGACATGACTAGTGGGGTATAGTTCGTAATGAGTCAAATGATGTTACTGAATTTTATTTGGAGTCCTACTTGGTCTTGAATGTTTGATATTAGCAAATATTTGTGGTTGATAAATTTGAATCGTGGTCCTTAAAGAAGTAGAAGACATTTTAAGTCCATAAATATGCATGTAATATCTCTTTCCATGGGAGGGTTTGGGTTTTGAGAATTTGGGAATATGCTAATCCTTGCATGGTTGAAGCATCTATTTTCCTCCCTTCTCATGTTCTTCTTTGCTCTTGTTTCATAATAATTGGGCTACTGTTCATAGTCCATGGAAAGTGCCCATTTTTGCATCTAAACCCTATCAAATCACACACAAGTCAACCATGATCGCTTCTCCAATGTATTTGCCTTCATTTCAACCAATAAATCCGTAAATCTTTTCACCTGTGTTACGTTAAAGTCCAGACCCTAGAAATCTTATGTTCCCTCCTACAACCTTAAATCTAGAAGCTTCCCACAACGAAATCCTATGTCACTGGTTTGCCTACATCCTTTGTGTTTGCCAACGCTTCATGTTTTTGTTTTTTTCTTTAGATTTCCATGGGGGAATAAGATATTGTGGAACAAAATTTTGATATTCTCTTGTACGTTCAATTCACTTAAAGCAAGTTGATATTTTGATATCAAACATGGTTCCTTTTATTAGAAAATTTATTTGCAAATTCATTTGCTATATCAGGTGATGCTTTGAGAAAGCTTGAAGAGCGGGGAGTGGTCATCCGCTTCGTGATTGGTCGGAGGTTCTCCCCAGCACTTTAAACCATGTTTTCTATGTTAAAGAATTTTATGCTACACTAGTTCTAGCTATATACTACTAGCAGGATAAACTATTTGTAATAACTCAATACACTTGAAATCGACAGCGCTAATCGAGGTGATAGCTTGGACCGCATTATTGATGATGAAAATCAGAGGACTAAAGATTTCCTTATTCTTGTAAGTTACTCCATGTTTTGGAAGAAAACTACTTTGAGTCTTTTTCCTATGGATAAATGTGCAAGCGTATGCTTATTGAATTAATAGTGATATAAATTTATAATGTAACAGATTTACTACGTCTGATTGATCTCTTTAGAAAAATGTTTTGGAAAAGCAATTGGGCTCATGATTAGTGTTTTTTTTTTTATCTGTAAACATCATGGTATATTAGCTGAACTGCAGTATATTTTCATATACTATCCAGAAAAATTCATGCAAGTTATAGTAAAAGAAATAAAAGTGATTCCTATTAAAAAAATGTCTCTGGATATTAGGGCCAGCAATTCAATTAATCCGTTACCATTTATTTATTGTTCTTGGATTTTACATACACGCACAACATAGAATTTTGATACTCCCTTTCTGTTTATTAGGAAGGTCATGAGGAAGCTCAAGAAGAGTTGCCTAAGAAAGCAAAATTCTTCTTTAGTACAGCAATTCAAAATTGGGATGCAGATTTTTATGTGAAAGTTGATGACAACATTGACCTTGATCTTGGTAAATATTCAAGCTTAAATTTCTTGTTTAGCATGTCAGAACTTGCATAATTTGGAAATGGACTCATATGATTGTATTTGTTTGTTATATGCTGGCTGGCAGAGGGAGTAATTGAACTTCTTGAAAGTCGCCGTGGTCAAGATAGTGCGTACATTGGATGTATGAAGTCTGGAGAAGTGATAACGGAAGAGTAAATATTTTTATCTGGTCTTAGTTCAACTCAGTTTATATCACTTCACAAGGAATGTGCCTATAACAGAACCATAATAGCCCCCATATGATGCTTATGAATCGAAATGAATTTCTCAACTTGTGACATTGTTGTCTTGCGGTTTCATCGTTGAATGAAGTCTCTCGGATTTCACCAAGCTCACCATGGTGCCATGTTCTGCCCTTGATTGTCGCTGTGGTGTTCGTCTTGTACAGTTTCATTGTATTGCGTACCTTCTAAAGTGGCAGTGACCTGTGTGATGGGACACATGGAAAGATTTATCACCTCAAGAGAAGTTACAGAAAACAATAGATACTTCCTGGAGACGAATTATAGGAGTATCTAAATATAAAAGAGCTGGACTATGTCTTTGAAAGATTTCTATCTGAAATAGGAATGCAAGCATATCACTATGCTTCATTTTTTTTTAATTACCGGATGTCCATGCCAGCTTGCACGCACCTTGATTGATTCCGGGGTCCTGAAGTTAATGGCCGGGCAAACCTCCAGTGGCCCCAAGGTTTGAAATGTTTGGCCTCTATGGGATTCAAACATGCGACCTCATGGAGGAGTATGGAGCACTTATTAGTTATTACTTTCTTATGTCCATTTGGCCAAACCCCTTCGGGTTTATCAACTATGCTTCCTGCTCCCTTTATATTAGCTTTTTTACTGTTGCTACTCTTTAAACTTGCTTTAAAAATTTTCTTATACTTGAGCGTGACAGCACTTTTAGTGTTGCTGTTATTGATTAACTACTTGTTCATCCAAATTTATTGATGGATTTTCAGGGGGAAGCCATGGTATGAACCTGAATGGTGGAAATTTGGGGATGAGAAATCGTAAGTAACTAGCTGATGGATCGGAATGGGTATATGCACTTGTTACAATTCTACTTTATTTTAGGGACCTTATCTGTATTTACTAATTAGCTACTACTAGTAGATGACTTCCAGGTATCTCTGAAAATGATTGCTTCCTCTTTATTTACTTCAGTGTTTCCTTGTAATCCTGTACATCTTTATTAGGCAAGAAACCTGGTGGGAAAAATGTACTTTTCTTTGCCGTTGTCACTTTGGGTGTATGTTTCCAGTGTTTTCAATCGCAAATCACTAACATAGAGTGTCTTAGTGATTTCGAGTGAAAATTACATTTAACTACACAACTATGGCAACATCAGTGGAGGTTTGTTTGGATATTTCTTTGGATAAACTTTTCCACAATCCATCTAGCATCACCAAGGAAAATTTCTTTCAACATTCCCTTGTATTCAAAACAATAAAGGACACCAAACCAAAAAATGTGAGCTAATATTCATTTCTGGTTAAGGATTGTCCATTTAGTACAAAGCCACAGATTAGGGTGAGGGATTAGATAGGGCCTTTTATCCTTGCATCATGGGGAGATTTTATTTAGCAGCACTGAAGAATTAGATGAATCCCTCGAAAGATCCTGTTGTTCCTTTCTTGTAGGTATGTAGTAGACCATTGTGGACCAAGCTACTCCCTGATAGTGTGGTAAACTTCTTTCCACAAAATTTTAAAATCTGCCATGAACATTGGGGCTTAGAAACTCTGCACTATGATATACAGCCAGCCAGACACGTCTAGAAAAGGATCATGCAAAAAAAAGGTGCTGTTTGCTCTCTGTTTCCTGCTGAAAGAGAACACAAGAGGCATCACCCATGGTAGTTTATTGTTTATGTTCAGGGTGGTTTAGTCCTTTTGTGTTATTAGGGTTAGCCTATATAGCCCCTTCATTAGTCTTGTAATCTTTCAAGCTTTCTAATGTAATAAGATTGTTTGTTACGTTGTTTCTCTTCTCTCTTTTGCAATGTCAGTTAATTTGTAGTATCAAACCTTTCCCTAATTTAGAGCCAAAATCGCTATGCCTTGGAATATGGTTTGGGAACCAAAGGAGCTTATTCCTGGCATCTTTTTTCACTGTGAATTTTTTAGAAATTCCAAGTTGCAGAACAGAACGCTGATAATCAGGAGAAATGGTCCTCTAGACTTGTCCATCCTGGAAGGATTAGGAAGAAATATGGTAGAAGTGGGCATAAACCAGATCCCACAGGCCCCATGAAGCTGAGTAGTGTCTCATAGTTCTTGAAGGCCAGTCCCCACAACAATCATGGTAGAAGTGGGCATAAACTAGATTCCTCTGTTCCAATGAAATATGGATAAGTATCTCATAGTTCTTGAGGGCTTGTCCCAACAACCATTTTCTATTCTGACACTGTGACACACAAGCATATATGGAATAACTCCAGCTCCATAGATTTCATTTAGAGTTCCAAGGGGTTTCCAATTTTCAACCCACAAAAGAAGGTAGAAGTTCCATCCCAAATTATATTCTAATAAAGGTTTAGCCACATTTCTGAGCTTTAAAAGCTTTGTCCAAACATCACTTTGAAGGGCCTTTTAGGGTCCAGATTCATCTGTCCTTGGAGTATAACTTTTGTGCCTCTGCTTAGCTGAAAGAGTCTCCTGCATAGAACATAAAGCCCATAGGTGCCTAAGCATCGCAGCCTTGTTCCTTCCAGTGTCTGATACTTGGGATTAAAGGAAAACCAGTGATTCCTTAATGTCATCGTGAAGTAACCTGAAGAAATTCCATGACCAATAAAGATAGGGATAGAAGGGATCCCCTGGACTGCTGGGAAAGAATCTGTGCAGCACAATTGATGGAGACTGGAGATAGAACATTTTGGTGAAGTGATACAAGCTTCTATCCATTTCCTGCAAAACCAGGGATACCAAAGGCTGCTAAAATATCAACGATGAGGTTCATGATACAGTATCAAAGGCCTTCTTATGTTTTGTCTTCCTGGAACGAGTGACCTTAGCCCTGGTATAGACTCAAACCAGCTAATGCATGATTATCTACTGAAGTTGCCGAGTGTTAACATAGTCACTTATTCCACTGAGATGATAGGACTTGTTTATTAACCAATCTTGGGTAACGCTTCAGAAAGATGAGGATTTAAATGCCTTATTTTGTTTGCACTTCTAGTATTGATTGACCTATCTGAAAACTTGTGACAACTAAGAACATAGATCGGATCTGGTTAGTTGCTCGAAGTGAATTTCCCCTGAAATGCTTCTTAGTATTGGCTTTGGCAATTTTTCCCCCATTTGTTACCTCCCAGTTTCGGAATTGGTAGTTTTATTGTGAAAGTAATAAACAAATTTGGAACTGTCTGTGAAACCTAGTACAACAACAACAACAATAACTGAACCCATCTAGTCCCCAATCATTGGGGATATGGGCGGGGGATGATTTGGAAACAGAACTAACCTTTGGCAATATATGCACAAAGTAGCTGCTCTCAGAATACCACTGAAACAGTGGCCCCCTAAACCTCCAAGAACCGAGGAGCCCTATGTTTTGCTGCAGAACGGTTCTCCTTTCAAGTGATACTGTTATTTTTGCTTGCTGTGACTGATTTTGTCTCTCTTTTTTTTCTTCTAAGTGTATTTACCATAATAATCAACTGGACAATACATCATCATGTTTCAGGTACTTCCGGCATGCAGGTGGTTCACTTTTGATACTCTCGAAAAATTTAGCTCAGTATATTAACATAAACAGGTTAGTTTTTGGTGCCTTGGAGGATAGGTTGGTTTCATATTCTTTTTCGAAGTTTGTGATAAGATTCATGTATGTGGGAGTAGTTGTGTGCTCTGAATACAGTGCTTTCTGCTCAGTTCATCAAAAATAAAAATTTGCGAGAATAATTGTGTTGGCAGTACCCAACTCATCTATGGGGAGTTGGGATTGTAAGGAAAAAGAAGCTTATGCCATAAATCAAGTGTCAGAATGGCAGTCCGGTTTATGGTCTCTTAGTGAACAAGCGTAACTTTGTTCTTTTTGCATATAGAACATATGTTTCTCATACATTGATATATCCATGGAAGAACTACGTTAAGTTGGCTAGGGATTCCACCAATCCAAATAAACAGTGGATCCATGTGACACTCAGATTAAGGCCAAGAAATTGCAAGATCAGATTCTTTGATTTGTAGGTTTTAAGTGAACGCGATTTTGGGGCTCAAAACCATGGTCAAATGAGGAGGTTACATCCTATTAAGTATTAAATGATAGTCCTATATGGGATTTTCTTGTGCAAAACCCATGAAGATTTTTGGAGAGTGGGTTTGGGGTTGATGGGTCTAAAGATTTTCAATCAACCTTTTCTGGGTAAGTGGGTAAGGAGACTTAGGTGTGAGAGGGAGAGAAGGTTGAGGGTGCTGTCTGCCAACTACGGGTGCAGCTGGGGGGTGTGGACTTCTCTAGAGGTGACTAGTCCGTATGCGGTGGTCTTCTGGGGAGGAATTAGAAAGGTTTTGACTTTCGAGCAACTCCTAGAATTATCACATGGTGGTGGGGACTGGCAGTGGGTCAAATTCTCGGATTATACACTGTGGCAAAGAAAGATTGCAAGTTTCTTACCCGACGATATATCAGGCACCTGTTAATAGGGGTCCCTCAGTTGCTTTCTATATCTCCGTAAGGGTGGGTCCGCTGATATGACATTGATCTCGGAGGGAAGGTCAAGATTTGGAGTTGGAGGAGCTTCTGGTCCTAATGGAAAGGTTATAAGCATTGCAGGGGTCCTAACAAATGAAGATTGATGCAGTGGAGCTTTAGTTTTAAGGGGTATTTTCAAGTGAAGTCCTACTGCAATGTCAGGAGTTTTGGGAGAAGCTATAAGGATATGAAAGGGGTTATCTCAGCAGTTGAACATTCCTAAGGCTCTGATGAATGAGGGGCTATGCAGGAGTGGAATATCTCTCTTAGAGTCTTTGGAAGAAACTGTTTGATATGTTTTTGCTCTCTTGGTAGAGTTTAGCTTTGATCTGTTTGTGTTTTTTTGGGATGATTTCCCTGTGTCTGCAAGGATTTTGGTGTTTTGTTGGTTGTGTATAAAATGCTTTAGGTATGTTCAACTGCTGGGAATCTGGGATAGCCCCTTTCATATCCTTTTAGACAATGAATAAGGAGGTGATTCACCATCTCCTAGGTAGAGCTTTTTTTTTGGTGAATAAGGAGGTGATTCACCATCTCCTGGGGTTATAAATTGTTTTTCGGAGTTTTGTTGGTTGTGTATAAAATGCTATATTCATTGTCTGGTAGCTTGGACTTCGATTTTATCTTGATTTAGGGTGGTTAGGGTCTTTTGGAAGGAGGCAGAAGGACTAAGGTGGGGAAAGAGGAGTATTTGGGCAATGATTCCTCTTTGTTTGATGTGGTTTATTTGGAGAGAAAGGAATCAACGTTTTGATGGATTGGAGAGCCATTTTTATTGGATTCAAAAGTACGATTTGTTGATGTTTGCGTAGTTGGGAGTTGAAAGAATGTAATACTTCCCTGACCAATTTCTTGATTTGACAGAACGTCGTGATTTCCATGGAAATGAGGCCCTTTTGTCATAGACCTTTATTGTATAAATGGGTGGCTTTCCATGAATTTCCTTCTTAAATATAATTTTTACTTCTCAAGAAAAAAAGAGAGAGAAGAGGATAGTGTGAACTGTGAAGTACTTTAGGGTGGATAATGTTACAAAGTAGGCTATGTTCGTGGACCTGGGATGAGTATCGGTGCGAGTGTGGCCCATTTGAGTGCTTGTGGTGGCATCCCCAAGACGCACACATGTTTACATGCTATGTTGGATATTGGCAACATTGATGTCTTAACATTTGATTTAAGCAACAAATGTAAAACACCCATTTTGGAGTCCCACGCAAACGATCGGAGCCGTTCAATTTGTTTAAAACATGTTTTTAAGGGTACCCGTAAAAAATCAACTCATTCAGATATATCGGTAAGGGCTCGATCGGTATTTGTCTCTAAATTTGACAGGATAAAAACTGAATGAATTAATCAAGTAGATGAAGCCCTTACCGATCTATATAAATATATGTTCATGTGTGGATTTGAGAGCATTCTTTACTGAATGGGAATCTCTCTGTTAAAACTAAAACATATAATTTCTCATTTGTAGGTTAGCCATGAGCCTAGTGAAACCTTGAGTCCGCAGACTAGTGAACCTGAAGCACGTATGAACAATCTGTGTAGCGTGTACATGTTTTGTTGTCCCTGTATTATTTGTTTTCTTATCTAGTTTTCCTAATGGTGCAGTTTATCTCTAAAGACTTACGCTCATGATGATATATCAGTTGGGTCATGGATGATGGGTCTCCAAGCATCTTACATTGATGACAGTCGTCTGTGCTGTAGTAATTTGAGACAAGGTAAATGTGCCCTGCGCTGGTACTTAGGCTTTTGAATTTTCGCCCCGCCTTGATAATTTACTACTTTTTCTTGGTCTCGTGCTCAATAGTTTTCCTATTTGAATTTGCTACCAAGCATGACATGAAACAGTAGGTAATTGGAAGTGGTGTCATGCAAATTTATCGACTGTTTAGTTCACTATCCTTTATCCTTATATATTAAGGACAGTGATGCATCAACTGCAACGGTATTTGCAGTAAACTACAGAAACGTAACTGGCCTTTTGCTGATATAAAGGCAGCGGGGCCCCCTCAAATTTTTCGTATTCATTATATTACCCCAGTAGTTATGGGGAATTCTTGTGATCTATGCATAGTATGGTCCTCTAATTTTTTGATGTTTTTTTTGCTTCTTTGTATTATGAGTATGTCTCCAGCATGACTCTATTTGTTCCCACATTAGGCAATATCATCATTCTGATTATCAGATAATTTTCATAATGCGTGTTCACAAAGTGTTACTCCCTGACTCCCTCCGTCCCTAAATAAATGTCCGCTACGGGAAATACAACTTTTTAAGTTGACAACATCATTACACCCTAAAAACATTAATGTTCCAAAATTGCCCTTCAATTGAAGGTACGTTGTTTTGAAATTAAGTGCAACGAAATTTTGGATGTTTGCTGCCACACTTGAGCATTTAATGCAGCTCTTTTTCAAATTTGAATACATGTACTTCATGTTTCAAAAGAAGGGCAAATTAGGATTTCCACAAGTTTTACCCATCTATTTTTGGAAGTGGACACTTTTTTTGGGACAGCCCAAAGTGGAAAGGTGGACCCCTTGGTCCCCCGAAACCTGGTTTCATCACTCATCTTCTGGTAAGAAAGGTAGATTTTAAGTGATCGAATATATATGCCAAAAAAATGCATCCCTTTTGGAGGACGCTGTCTCTCTCCAATGATCAATCTGTACGCCAATGTTGGGAGGATATAAGAGAGGGCAAGGTTTTTTTTTGGCTTGATTCAACTACTTTCCCTTGTATATGTACTAAAGGAAAATTGGTCTTTTTTTTTTTTTGATGAATGCTTAAATTTTCTTGGAAAATGAAATGCTCGTCTTTCCCTCCATTTTGTCCACCTACACGGGTGCACAAAATATAGCTGCTCTGAAAATCCCGCCTATATTCACCTGACACGCTGCTCTTTAGCTTCCTACTAAACAACTGAAACTTTATCCAAGAAACTGTTCGGATGTGATTTTGTGCTTGCTCCTGTTTCCCTTATCTTTTCCCCCCCTTTTTATTGGTTTCTTGTTCCTTCATTGCCAGTGTAATTTGAATAAAGCTCAAGAACCTAGTAATGATTGTTATGCTTTAACGATTTTGATGCATTTAGCTTTCTGCAACGCTAACAATTGGTACATCCAACTGTTGTCTTCAGATAAGGTGTGTTCCGTTGCTTGATTACATAGAGGGCGATCGCTTCATTGCCTTCTAACCAAAGCCTACAGCTCGCTTGGTTGATTACTGATCTGCTCAGCTGATAGCATTTTGTACACCGGAATATCAATGATTTTTGCAGCATCTGGCAGCAGAGCAGTGAGGATTTAAGAAACATTTGCTAGTCAGTTCTTTTGGATGAAGATTTGACAATTTTATGTTTTTGCAAAATACAAGAGCAGTAATTAGTAGTACACAGGTTTTCCGAAATTCTTTTACGGGATACATCCGTATGTCAACCAGAAGCAGTTGGATCCTGATCTGTATATCTATCCAAAAGGAGAGAGGAGAAAGATACTGTAAAAAGAGATTTCGGAACTCGAATTATTCTGTTGTATAATTTGAATCATAGTATTAGGTGCTGTAGTCGCATATGGCATGTTCAATAATCTTATGACTTTTTTTTGTTCCAAGAAAGAGCAAGAACTTTCATTAAGTAAATCTAACCAAATTACAACACGAAAAATAAAACAAAAACTAGATCTACAAAGAGAAACAAAAATAAATAAAAGCCGTCAAAAAAGGAGCCCAGCGTTGGAAATCGTCCTCTCTCATGAAAGTCTTGAACTACAGGAATGCTAGGTCTTAAACCCGTTACGCTTGATCTCGTGCGCCTACCAGAACGAATTTGATTTAGACATGCCTGCTACCAGAAACCATGGTGTTGGAAAAACTCCAACATGAACACCGCTCTCGCTGCCTCCACTGTAGCTGAAGAAATCAGAACCCACAGCATTAAGATTCGATCCACCACAGATTAGTGGTGGTCAATCCAAAAATGCAAGGGTTTGGGGAGATCCCATCACAAGAGAGGGTCTCGACCCAAATCCGCAAGGATTTATTCTACTCTTTTTTTTTACATAATTTTTATTTTACTCTCTATCCACCAAACTCGTACCACCAATCAACCAAAGAGAACAAATAGGACGTAAGGGCTAGAAATCTGAAATCCCCTGCCAACATCTTGGAACTGGAGTCTGGACTAACATACAGTATTTTTACGTACATAAGAGTCATGACTGTGCCATCGAGATTTTAGTCATTAGTCATACAATAGGATACACATCCAAATGTGCAATGCAAACATGAATTCGGGAGCGTTTGGTAACGTTTTTGTGTCCTATTTTTTGTTTTTGTTTTCAATTTTTTTCCGAACTTAAAACAAAAATGTGTTTGGTAATTAATTTATAGGGTAAATCACCTAGACACCCCTATACTATACGAAATGGAACAAGACACCCCCTAAACTAAATAAACCTACGACGACACCCCCTCAACTATCGAAAAGGTTTAAAAACCCTAACTCCGTTAAAAAAGGCCATAGAAAGACATTTATGAC
>JAXBDA010001919.1:0-48316 GCA_036023075.1 Gaultheria prostrata | reverse complement strand
ACCGCCAAGTCCACCACCCCCACCGACACCTCCTCCAGCACCACCGCCTGCTCCGCCTCCGGCTCCAATGCCACCACCCTTACCTGATCCTCCTCCAACACCGCCGCCTCCTCCAGCACCCCCACCAACACCTCCCCCGCCTCCAAACCCGCCACCCTTACCTGACCCTCCTCCAAGCCCACCACCACCACCACCACCGCAGCCTCTTCGACCCCCAAAACCACAATCTCCAAGAGTGAACTCACTCAAATGCAACACAACGCTCAAGAGAAGAAGAAAAACACAAATCCATTTGTGAGAATTAGCGCCCATTGCGAAAATGCTTTCTCAGTTCACAAATTGGCTTAATTGCTCTCATTTGAACCGAAAGAGCGATCCTTATATAAGCCAATCCCACCTGCTAAACTATGAACTGAAGTCCACTGTGTACGTAGCACTGTAGCCACTTGCTAATTATTACGTGACGCGTTGGAACCGTTGGGAGAATAGCGGGAACATTAATGTTGGATTGAGAGTCAGACACTCAACAAATTTTTTTTTAATCCAATTATACATTTTAGTCAATGTCGGTGCCAACACCTCATTATAAAGTGGATACTGTATAACAAATCAAGAAAGGAGGTGCATATGCCATCCTGGATTGGGGCCTTAAAGCATAAATGCTGTGTACTGAAAGACTAGGGTGGGTAATTGAAACTAGGCCCCACGTAAAACTCACATTTCCATGAAACTTAATGCCCACAAATTTTATGCTGTTCCCGTCTAACTAGTAGGAGTATGTTTTAACAAAAGCTTTAGTATTCAAAAAAAGTTTCCCCAAAAATGTTTAAGAATGATAAATGAATTTTTAATTTAAATCATTCATTTCTTTTTCCTGGACATTTTCAGGAAAACTTTTTTTATACCCTACTAACCCTCATGTTTTAAATAGTGTTAGGATCAATAGGTGAAGTTTAGCAGTATCGAGAGTATCAAAGGATACATAAAGAGAACCTATTGTAGCGATCGTGAATTTTAAATATCATTTTTCTGACAAAAAATAATTTTAGTAAATTGCTTAAACAAGCCGTAACGGCCAAGTATTAGCCGCTATGGACGACACGTAACGGGAAGCCGCCATAGACGATTTTTCCTCTCTTAAGTAAACCGGTATGTAACCGTACCAGAGTGCCCAAAAACCGTTATGCAACGCCAATATTTAAATTGGCTTCTAAGCCCCAATAGGAGCAAAAGAAAAGGAAATGGAACCCTCCAAAAGAAAATAAAACTACTATGAGGCTGCAAATGAATCTGCGTTAGATACGCTTATTGGGGACCTGGGATGGGGTTTAAGCCGAAGGGTATATTTTCCGACCAAATCGTATGTAACGGGTTTAAGGGTAATATGGGTTGAGCAAGTTTGAAAAAAACTTCAATGTCTTTTTAGAAACTCTTTTCATTTTGAATACGTTTTTAAGATTTTTTTTTTTTTGGTCATTCGTTAATCCTAATCTGCTCTATCCTAGAGGACTTGGGGAAGGGGACGGGTGCTTACGGGAATTGAACCCTGCCCATGTGCATGAGAGTATAAGGGAGGCACCAACTACACTGCACTCCACTTGCTACGTTTTTAAGATTGCTCACCGCAATTCCAACTAGTATAAACCGGGATGCAAAATGATATTAGATTCCTTCCGCCGGCAGCAAAAACTATAGGTTTTCCACCACCATCGTATTAGGCCCCACGATGCGTTAATAAGTTATCTGAATCATTTATTTTGTAGGTCCTGCAGAGCAGTATTCTCATTCCGAAAGTTAGCTCCATCGGACATCAATAGGTGTATCAAAATATTACGATTTGGTTTACAAATGGATGGTCACGGAAAGTTTAACTTGACAGGATCAGACCGTCCATTTTATTAACTAAAATTCAACTTTTGATAGATCTCTTCATATCCAATCAAGCTGATTTTTCGCGTGAATATACTACATTGTGGACTCTACAAGATGAACGGTTCGGATTATAACAATAAATGCATAGTGGGATCTACTGTTTTCACCGCCGGTGGAAAGAATTTATTCTCATGCAAAATTACTAAATCCATCCAGACATTGTAGTATAAAGCCAGTAATAATCCATGCAATTTTTTATTTATTTTTTTGAGAGTTCAATTTTGTTCACCCTCCCTAAGAGAGGATGAACAATACCCTCTCTCTTATTGGCTAGGAAAGGATGAGAGGCCACTTTTAACCCACTTAGCCCAACTCAAGTTAACATTAGGCTTAATTTCACAACCCCCCCCCCCCCCCCCCAATCTACCTTCTATTCTCTCCCCGGTCAAAAAAATTACACTACATTTTATCCCCTCTCTCTCCTAAAATAAAACTACTACGTTTTATCCTCTCTCTCTCTCTCTCTCCTCTAAAATCAGCCCTAATCTCCTGTGGAGAAGAACGAAGAGAAGAACGCTGATGACGATGTCTCATGGGCACCGAATAATTTTTCAAGATGCAGATAAACCTACTCTAATTTTCACATAATAAAAAACTGGTAGACGAAGATAAGTTCAATTATAGCCAACAACTGGTAGACGAACGAAGATGAAATAAGAAGAAGAAATTGGAGTCCCAGATGAAATTGAACTCGTCGAACAGAGTTCGATTCAAGCTTCAGATGGTGAGATAGCCTTACATCTTCCAGGTATGCCTCAAAAAAGGAGCGTACATAATAGTTATAACGGGCATCATTTACCGTGCCAAACTAACTTTTTTTTTTTATAAGTACCGTACCAAACTAACATAGGTATGCATTTCCCAAATTGCATAAACTTTACTCTGGGACGGGTTGGTACCGGGTGGATTCTCCACCTGCAACTATTTTGTTCTTAGCTTTAAGAAATTCATCCTGCAGAAACTTTGCAAGTGCATGCTGCCAGTCCCCATGGTTTATTTGGTTTTTCACCGAAAATGATGGCTCTGTTTTGAGTTCGCTGCCAAATGAGTTTGTGGAAAGACACTCATTAGGTTCAGGTGAGTTCACTTGTGTCAATCTCTGATCAGAAAATGGGAAAGAAAAGGATTGATCTGCTTCACACTTTTTCTCGGCGTGAGGGCACAATACAATTCTTTTCCTCGACGTACCCTTTGTCGAGCTCTAAATTTTTTTGGTTTCCGATAAAAAAAATCCATTTGAGTTACTTTTTTGTGCTTGTTTAAAAATATTTCACATTTTTCATCCATTTTTTTGTATTATTAGTTCGTCTCAATAAAAAAAATTAAGAAAGTAAAAATTATTATCAAAATATCGAAAAATTTACTGAAGTTTAGTATGGTGTTCAGTTTTAGGGGTGAAATTGTCACCGTGGAAAGTGATCTCACACTCCGCTTAATAGGAGTGGTGTTCAGTTTTTTAGTTTAGGGGTCGAAGTAATAAATAGAAGGTAGATGAGGGGGGTTTTGTGAAATTAAGCCTAATGTTAACTTGAGTTGGGCTGAGTGGGTTAAAAGTGGTCCCCTCATCCTTTCCTAACCAATAAGAGAGAGGGTATTGTTCACCCTCTTTTAGGGAGGGTGAACAAAATTGAACTCATTTTTTGATATGTACAGAAAAAAAATTATAAACTTAATACTTCATTTCACATTGAAAACCAAAACCTGCTTGAAACTTCGCCTCATTGTGATAGGATGAATCTTAGAATGAGCTTTGCTAGGTACATATTACTTCTAATCGTTCATTCTGTAGCTTTGGACGTCGAAATCAGTCATGCAAAAATTCAAATTGATCTGATATTGATTTTAACATATCAGAAATATTAATTGATATCAATTGAGTAGCATAAAGAATTTTAATGATCCAATATAAAAGTTTATAATTGCTACCAATATCCGATCAACCAAATTTTTGGCATGAATACTTTTCATATCAAGACTTATGAACGATTTCAATTGTCAAAATGTGTTGCCATGTTCCACTAAGTGACTTTTTAGCTTTTCACAACTTTCGAGGTAGGTCATTCTCCTTACATACATCAACCTAGAAAGCCGTGTGAAAAGCTAAAAAGTCAAAAAAAACACTTCAATAAAACACCCTTAGCACTTTATTTGGTATTTGAGAGGTCTAAAAGAAGAATTACCCATCTTAGCATTTTTTGGTTAACTACCCATCTTAGCATTGATATGATAGTATACTATTGACTATTAATTGCTTTACACATGTAAATATAGCTAGTTAGAACATCTCCATCAACCTCGCCACTGCCCCCGCCATTTCAGGCGAGTTTGGCCGGAAATCGTCACCTAGCAGCCTGACGGAGACCGAAGAACAGATACTAGAGCGTTGGATATCAGATGGCAGAGGGTGATTTTGGAAATCTATGGCAATGTAGAGTGATCCTAAAATCAATTTGAGACCAATGGGTTGTCGGTCTCGTCGACGATTTCAATGGTGTAAGACCCCATCGTCGACGGAGTCGGCCAGAGCTCGCACGCGCCAGTCAATGGACATGCGTGTTGGAGAGTGAATCTCTCACTCTCGCGCGTGATGTTCACACGCCAGTCAGAGGCGGAAGACGATCAAAGGCTTTTTTTTTTTTTTGTTGAGCCAAGTGGCTAGTCTATTGGGTAGATGTAATATTTTTGACTAGCTACATCACTATATGACACTTTTGTAGGGCAAAATGGCTAAACTTTTGTTGCGATTGAGGAGATGCTCTATGCTCCAATTGTTTCGTCATTGCTCCGGCGAGACCAAAATGGCGAGGTTTTCCCCCAAAAATGGCACCCAACAGCCTTGCCCACTGCCTCACCATTTTGGTTTTTCACTTTTTGGCTCGCCTGCCTCAGCGAGGCACTGTAGCCCTCGCCCCAGCATCACCGCAATGGTGCCGTTGTTTGACTCCTCTGGCCAGTGAAAAATTACTCTCTCTCTCTCTCTCTCTCTCTCTCTCTCTCTCCTCTTCTCCGGCTGGATTTTAGTGGGTTTTGTCGGATTCATGGCGAGGCAACCCGGAGGGCCTACGGGTAACCGTGGTTGCAGCCATGGCCAGGCGATGATGATATTTACAGATCTGAGCCTTTTTTTTTTGTGTGTGTGTGTGTGTGTGTGTTGATAATGCCTGATTTTGTGTTGATTTTGGCCGATTTTGGTCTGGTGCGGTGGTGGTGGTGCGGAGATGGTGGCGGTGGGTATATATATATAGGGGAAGCTTCTAGTCCGGGTTCCAGACTTCCACGTTCCTGATATTTTTTTTATGATCCGAACCGTCCAATGTGTTTAAAACGTGTTTTTAAGAGTCCCCGCGAGAAATCATCAAAAAAAAATACCAGGAAGCAATGGCGGAGGCATGTATGGACCAGTGTTGGCACAGGCCCACACTGGATTTTGGTTCTGGATTTTTTTTTTTTCCCTAATTCCTTGAAGTAATATATAGGAACTCCAAATAAAGAAACCATATTGAGTGTTCTTTGCGTAGTGTTACATGGTGTTCAATGCCTTTCTTCATTACATATTTATATGGCACTCAAGACTAAAATATAAGTCCCACCAAATATGTGATGGAGAAGAGTTGGGCAGTATGTGACGTGACGATGTCTTAGGACTACCGAATACTTAACTACTCACAAGCAAGCCTCCATTCATTTAATTATCGGCTTCAAACTACAATATGTTTACGGAATTATAATTAATATCTTATCACGAAATACAAATACAAGTCAAGTGAGACTTGTTTTTCACCTTCTCCCTTGATTGTGAAGATTGACGTGTAAGATTCTCAAAAACGAGATATGGTAATTTTTTTTTTCCACAACTAAGTTGCATGATGATTGTGCCCACAGTGGTATGACTTTCTGGCTACGCCACTGCCAGGAAGGACTTGATCCAAACAGTTTTTCACAAAACTATAAATGTACTGTTTTTGTGAAAAACTGCTCGGATGAAGGTCTTCCCGGTATTTTTTTTTGATGATTTCTCGCTGGAGCCATTAAAAACATGTTTAAACACATTGGACGGTTCGGATCATAAAAAAAATATCGGGAACGTGGAGATCCGGAGATCCGGAGCCCGGACTAGAAGCTTCCCATATATATATATATAGGGTTGAGTTTTTTTTTTTTTAGGTCTTTTTGTTGAGTGAAATGGCCAGTCTGTTGGATAGATGTGATATCGTTTGTCTATGTATATCAGTGTATGACACATTTTCTAGACAATTTGTTGAGAATTATGTTGAATCTGTTGGAGATACTCTTAGGACGGCTCAAAGGCGAGTAAGATAAATTTTACCCGTAAACCATTTGTGTTTAACCCGCCCAATTCACTCATGATTTTCACGTTCTCATAATTATCACCCCTAGATTGACGGTTTGAAGCTTTCAGGTTCTTGTAAATGCGATATCATGGAGTTCACCTAATGTAATATTTCAGGTGTGAAATGGCCCAAATGTTTGTGAGATTTTGAGTCCCTCTCTAGATAACCATTGGACCAGGAAAATCAGACCCGGGATTCCTGCACTGACCAATCTGAGGCATTCGTTCGGAAATTAATAGTCCAGACAGATAAGTGAAGTATTACCTCAATAAATTCATCAATAACTTACCATAAACGTCCGGATCTTAATAATAGGTAACTGATATCTTAAACAGCAGGAAATTAATAAACACTGAAGAATAAGAAGGGTCAAACATAACTGACCACATAAGCACATCAAGAGATTTCATACATAACTAAAGGTTATCTGCTCTGAACAGCACAAATTTGACCACAAAATTAAATATTCACCCCAAGTAACTGTTTCTATGGGAAAAACACATGAAAAATACATTATGAAGAAAACTTTCTTCTTCAACATTATTCCAACCAGAGCAGAGGAAGATGCAGCAACGGCCACCAACACCCAGTTCCAGGCGACGCGGGTGTTGGTGGAAATAAGAGACTTGTACCCACCTCCGCCACCGGATCCAACCAACCCGTGGGTGATCCGAAGGCGGCTCACCACGGGCGATGTCGTGGCGGGAAGGCTAATGTTGTCGTATATTGAAACGTTCGAACACATCTTTAGGCACTGGACTCTGGAAATGGCAAATTATGTGTTGGTTGGAAACAAGGCTCCTGTGTTTGTGTGGGATTTGACCGAGGAGAAGAATCCTTTGAGTTACCGGAATGAGAGTGTGTTTTTTGAGAGAGGGGCTAGTGAGGAGTTTTATGTTCTTGGGTGGACGGATTTGGTGAGAAAAAGAACTGTTAATGGTGGAGATGAGATTGGGTTGTACTGGGATAAAGGGTCTGCTAGTTTTCATTTCAAGTTGTTTCCGAGACAAGTCCCAAATGTGAGTGGATAAATACCAAATGTGTTGCATTTCAGATTTAGTGGATTCTTTGTTGAGAATTTTCAAGATAAATCAAACATCAGATGAATTCTGCGTAGGTTTACTTTAAAAAACCTCAAAATCGTATTGCTCACTTCTTACTTTTCCTTCCTAGAATTTTACGCATACTGATATTATATTATTCTATATAAAGAGAATATCAGTCTTTAGTTCTTACGATCCAGTTTTATGATGATATTCAGTCTGTTATTTGCTTGTGCAAAAGCATAACAAAAGATAACCAGATCGTACTTCGTTGTATCTTAAAAGCGTATTTGTTGTTACTCAACGCCCACCTACCGGTAGTCTTATCTTCTAGAAAGCTACTCGTAACACACCTCAAAACCTGTGTTGTCTCAAGTTTCGGATTCCAGAAGTTTTGCACCAACCAACATTCTTATTTCAGTTCTGTCGTAAATTTTGGTTTATGACCCATGCAGACATTCTGTGTGCGATTGTGTGAATCCGCACCACAACAGGCAGGTAGCATATGAGTAACCTCGCTAAATCCAATTAGCGACACTACACTTCAATTTTCCACGATTTGTTGGATACAAAATTTCTCAACCAAATAATGCATTCAAACGAGTGATCTAATTCATGCTCTAATCTGCGAATACAACAATTTCAATCCAATCTCGTGCTCTAATCTGTGAACCAAACTATTTTGCTCTCTGTCGAAACATTTGATAAGTTGGAGCTATAAAAGACCATGACCTACAACTTAAGGAGTTATATACCAAGAAATGGCTAGAACAAGAGGGAATGTGACAATGAAAGAATGGTGAATTAAACAAACTAAACGTGCAAATGGGTGGCACTAAACGTTCCAGTTAATGAAGCTAAGCACAGACAAAAGAGGGCTGAAAAGAACAACAAAAAAATTGTAGGACGATAAAATGGCCTGTTAGAAACATCACAAACTTGAATTCATGAATTATAATACGGATACAGGGGAAACCATCGAACAATTTCTTCTATCTAAGTAAACACGCGCTAGAGCAGAGCTGTGGCGGTATCAGAAAATCAGTCACCCTTTCGTGACGATCTACAGATTGTAACAACATTTTATAGGCGAGTGCCAACTTTAGCCTTGTATTGCCAGCCAGCTCGGGGCCGAGTCTTCTGGCCTAATGCTCGACCACAGACAAGAGCATTCCTCGGGATTGGGTATTCATCTCTCAATGAATTTACAGGGGAATAAACGCGGAGATAGAATTGCTGACCTAAATACTGACGAGCCCAGTTTGCAGATCGTATGTTCCACATTCCCACATTGTCCAAGGGCATGTATATTGCAGTCCAAGAATTGGGATACACCTGCAAGAGATCTCGAACTCTTTTAGCATGAGACTGATATCAATCACATTGGCTTAAAAATGCGATTCAGCAGATATTTGGTTGGAATTCAGATAATTCATTATGAAAGTGAACGAAGAACGCTAAAATAGTATACCTGAACTGTGGAACGAGAAATCGTGTCCCTTAAATTGTAGCTTGATCTACTGTCTGATGACCACTGTCCTCCATTCATTCTGGTCATAGCAGAAGATTGACAATTTTAGATACCCTCACGTAAGAATGCAAATATTAATTTCTTTTTCGCTATTGAAATTGGAAATTAACTAGCGTTGCCTCTTCTGGTTTTGCTACCTCTTTATGATGGCATGATTGTGTAAGTATCAAAAACAGTGTAAATCTCAAGATAAGCTCAAAAAACTTACCCCACAACAAACAAAATGTGGCCATCAATGTGCCATGACTGCACCGTGTTTTCTGTATTCTCAAACACAATCTCAAGATAAGCTCGAAAATTGGCTGCCATTACAGAAGTCTGGAGGTAACCACCACCACCGGTTGGGTTGTCTGGTATGCTTCCGAGGGAGAAGACACCCGAAATCTTGAAGTAGTCAGCAAGTTTTAGAGGAGTGTCAGCTGGGATGAATGACACGCTATTGACAGCATATCTCTGCTTGCCGTTGATGACTGGAGCTGAGTTTGCCAGTCTAATTGTGCGGGTAGTGTTGACCATCCCGTAGTGGTATGAACCTTGTGGATTAGGCCGTGGTCCACTTGCTGTTAGATTTTGCCTAGTTTTAACATATGGCATGACAAAAGTGAGAGGCCACGTGTGTTTACTTAAGAAAACGGGAGGAAAAAAACTGAGCAAAGAAATTCTGGGTGAGACATTTAATCTAAGGAAGTGCGACTTAATGCGTTTATTAAATCATACGACTAAATCCAATGAGAAATAACAACTAGCGTACCTAATGGACCGCGCTTGGTTAAGTGACCAATCAACCTCAATTGTTGGTCCACCAGGGGGAGGGCCGGAAGCACTTCCTCCAGAGTTACTGTAATGAAGAATGGATGTGGCACTGAGCACTTGAGAGGTGAAACGAGTCGAGACCACAATATAGTAATCTTGTGCAGGTTGATCGGCAGTAACCAATACAGAGTAGGACTGCCCCAAATGGATGTCGAGGGAATCGTACGTATTCTGCAGTGTGTGGGTGCCTTCTACCTCAACTAGAAGCATCTTATGTCCCTGGATTCTGAAGTTAATGGAAGTAGTCAGCCCGGCGTTTGATATCCGGAACCTGTAAGTCTTGCCTGGCAATTGAAAAAACATAGTTGTTAAAACTGGCACACAAAAAAAAAAGATGGCAAATCCATAACTGCTGGGATAATAAGTTTACCTTGATCAACTGTGAATGTGAAGCCGTTTGATCCACGGCCATTAATAAGAAGGCCATCAGGGAAGGGAAGATCATTTCCACCATCCAAAATGGCTTTTAAATCCTGTTAGATCCAAGAGAGGCACATCATGAAAAACACACGACAGCATACATATTCAGCTAAGCAAGTACCATGTAGTATAGCCGAAGCAGTAATGCCAAAAAATCGACGAATGCAGTGCTGTCACACTGTATTCTAGCCTTCTAGGACACGTTGTGGTGAGATTTTTCTAGCACGTATTCGTTTCAGTATATCAAAAGATCTCACTTTTCTACCATTTCAACTAACAGTGCAGATTTGGTGCTTTTTTTCTCCCTCTCTCGTATAGAATACTTACGGTATGATTTTGCTTGAACCAGTCACCGGCCAGTACAGTGAAATCTCCAGCAGGGGGATCAAAGGGAACCGGGATCAAAGGGCGACTAGAAATTTTGAAGCCACCGAACCCTCCTGCAGCCTTGTGGAAGGCAAGAGAGGGGAAGTAAAAGTAGCTACCAATCTGATCCTTGGCTTGAAGTGTGTAAGTGAAGTTCTTCCCCGGTGGGATGGGACAATTGGTGCCATACATGCCATCTTGCCACGAGTTTCTTCTCTGCTGCACCCCGTTCCTACACATCGGTCACAGCATTCGATGTCAGATTTTGATCGTTAAGTACAGTCAGCAGTTCTATTAAAACAAGAACATCAAAACCTTGCAAGGTTATTCATGCATCCTGGAAACAAAAATAGAAACAGAACTGAAATCCTGTAAGACTGTCAGTCCAACTTCAATCGGGTGGTCGAAGCTCTTGTGAAACACATACATTTTATTGGAAAATGGCCGTTAACAACAACCGTGGTCACTGTCAGACTGTCAGTGCAACTTAAACCCCTCAAATCTGGGCCGTTCAAAAAGTGTTTGGACGGCTCGGATGGGGTGTCTGGCACCATGTGTCCCTACCTTCTCCGTATGCAAAATTTTCTCCTAATTTTGGTTATGCTGTGTGAAAAAAGGTTGGAAAACTTCTCCTCCAAGGCTAGGATCACTTTATCAGCAGTTCAGCACTTGGAATTTATCGCTAAATAGCTTTTTCTGGTGGGCCAGAGAGCACACTTTCTTATATTGTAGATCCAGTAGAAACAAAGAACAATAACTAATACACAACTCAGTTTAAAAACTAAGCCAAAAAAAACCATTCATCTGGGAAAAATCTTGTTCATTTTCGCCTTAGTTTCCCAAAGCCAAATCAAACCAAATTACCATCTTTGATTTTGTTTTGGTTACATATCTGGAGGGTTGCGCGGGTTGTTAATTTCAAGATCTCGGAATTAGTTGAGATGCACGCAGGCTGGTCGGATAACAGTTACCATTTACAAATACTCCTACCAGGGAGTGAACAAAAAAAAAAGTAGCAAGTGTTGAGATCCACTAACCAAGTGAGGAGGAAAGGCTCGTCCAAATTGTTGAAGACACTGACAATCAAATTGTCATTAGTCACCGACTCGATAGCTGGCCCAGGAAACTGCCCGTTTATCAATATCCCCTGCCGACAACAAAATTCCATTTTACTTCCTGCTTTCTTTTTCGCTCGTTTTCCTCGAGTTCCAAACACAGCTTAGCGTGTCGATTGAGAAAGAAAAATGAAGAAGATGAAGAAGTAATAAGTACCTGTTGTTTAACACCAAGAGGGTAAATGTCACCATAAGTGATGTTCCAAGTGTAGAACCTGTATGGGTCGTCCCCATTTATGCACTTCATCATCATCACTCTCGTAAATACGCATATCAGCAATTTCACACACCACAGTCTCCTCCTCTCTTCCATCTATCTCTCTCTCCAGTTCAATGAGCGATTCCCAAACAGAGCCTGATCACTTTCTTTCTCTTTCTTTCCTTTTTTTTTTTTTTTCCTTTTTTTCTCTTTTGCTTTGTACCCTTATTTTCCTCTCTCTCTCTCTCTCTCTCGATCGAGACGGAGGTCGGTAATAAAGAGAGGGAGAGAGTGAGAGAGAAGATAGATACATGCACTCTCTCAGCTCGTTGTGGTATTTATTCAAGCAGTCGAGCAGAGCAATGAGCTGTGTCCTCAGTAGCCGCAGTAACTTGCAATTGGAGTAATTAATTACTATTCGGTACTCCCGGAATACTATCGCCCTATGGCCATTTAGATGCTGGAGATAATTTTGAGGGATTTATAATGAGGGTGGATCCACCTTCTAAAAAGGTGAATTTATATAATGAGGTGTTTCGATGGTTTTTTGATAAGCGGGATTTGGATTTTGGAGGGTGGATATGATGAGATAAGAGGGCAAATGACTTAATTGTCCCCAATTTATTAATTTAATTAGAATTAGATTAAATACATAATAATTACTAGAATAAATACACAATAAATACATAAATATATTTATAATATAGTAGATGTTAAAAAATAATTAAATAAAAATTAGCAATATATTTATGAATGTTTAATAAAAATTAAACACAGAACTAACAAAAGTTTAAAAAGATAAAAATAAGAGAAAAAAAAACAATAAGATGGTAATATTTTAATATTTTAAAAATAAGAAAACACCCCTACAAGGCTAACGAACATACAAAATAATTGTACCAATTTTCGGTATCTGATTGAGCTGATTTTTATTCGGATACATTTATTTAATATTTTGAACGTCCATGTAAAAAATTAGCTCAATCGGGTATCAATATGAGTGTTTTTTAACGGCCTAACACTTATAAGTGGGGGTACTACTAACAAACTCACAAAATCTTTTATCGGTTTTCGGTATCCGATGGAGCTAATTTTTATTCAAATATATTTATTTAATATTTTAAACGTCCATGTAAAAAATTAACTTAATTGGGTATCAATAGGGGTGTTTTTTTTTTTTATACAAATGAGGGATACTTTTGCCAAAATCATATCCACTTGCCCCGGTTTTACTAACGACCCTTCCTCCTTGATTTGAGGCAACCCGGATTGGCAAATCCACCCCACAATTTGTTACCCAAACACCTCATTAAGTGTGGGACCAGGATTTGCAAATCAACGCAAATGCAATGCATATCCCGTATCCAAACAGGGCATATATGTGATTGCCATGTGATATTCTCATAAATAGAAAATCGCCACCATATTATGTGAGTTTTTGCTTGTCTTCTAACCGCTCAATAAAAGAGAATGAATGTACTTGCTCCTACCAGATGAGTAAAAGCTTATATTTATACGATACTCGACTATGACTAGAGGGTCAAAATAAGATGACCCATAGAAGGTGATCATGTGTAAGATGTATAGTTTAATCTACGTAAATAGTTGGGAGTACTATACAAAAACAGGCACTTACTCCTTGCAATTATGAAATACTGACTAGTGGTAAATTAATTACTCCTTTTGGATCTGTCGGAACTACGGCTTTGTCCCTCTCAATTCTCAAAGCCATTACTTTTTTTTTTTTGAATGCCATTATTGTCCAACTACAGAAGAGTAGGTAGCCGTACAAATGGTTCACAGTAACTAAATTATGGTTCTTCTATTATAAAAGCCATTGGTTAATCTTTTTTATAGTCAATAACTAAGTCATATATTTTGCGTGCGTAAGTAGGAGTGAAAGCTTGAGTATGAAAGCGTCTTCAAAAGTATTTCAAACCATTCAAATTCGCGACAATGAGAATTGAAAGCACAAGAAAGAATTGAAGCGGAGGCAAGACCACGTGACTAAAACCAATATCAACTAAGGTCATATGTTGAGCGTCTGATCAATATCAACAAGAAAGTAAACAATCCCTTTGTGGACAATACTTTAGGCAAAATACAGCTAGACAACATGTAATGAAAGACATTCTAGCTAGACTTTATGATGAACTAAAATACTTCACGTTTTGTTTCTCACTATGTAAAATAGTTAAAGCATCTTACCTAGCCTGCTAAATGGTGTGAATAGAACATAAAAAAATACATACTTCCTCCGTCCCAATTTAAATGTCCCCTATGGAAGATCGTGCAAGTTTGATCTTAAAAAAAAAAAATATTTTTGAATTACTTTTTAAATTTGTTTTCTACCATTCAAAAGATCTCAGTAAGAAGTTTTGAATGGTGTAGAAATTTATGAAAAAAATATCTAGAAATATGTTTTTCTTTTAAAATTAAAATGTCACGACTTTATATAAGGAACATTTAAAATGGGACAGAGGGAGTACCCTTGAACCGAGTTGGCACTTCTCCTGATTGATTGGTTGGAATTCAATATTCAGAGCTCCAAAATCAAAGAAAGAAAAATGTTCTTCCCAAGTCTTGTTTTTTTAAGCCAAAAATTGAATTCAGTGCTACTTTTGGAAAAGACAAGAGTCATGTGGATTTAGTTGACTAAACAAAGATTTCTTAAGGATGACTTCACCTCCTATAATATACTACAAATTATATATCCACTATTATGGATGCAGATCTTATGACATATTAATTTAACCAACACCGACACCGTCCCACACTTTTTTTTTACAGTTCAAATCTAATGAACACCGGGTTAGAGGGTGTTTAGAAGCTATAGCGTGAAAATTTGTATTGAGAACATAAAAATATTCCGGGTTGCTATTAATTTTGAATTCTTCATTCTTTATTTCATGTCTAGTAACACACATTGGTGGAATTCGATCACAAAATTTGCTAGAAAGGGGCGGGGCCAAACGCCCCTTTAGGTTTACGGTAAATCTCTTACAATTTAAACACTTTTAATCTTTTACAAATCTCCAACGGAACATAAATAAGGCTCAGTTTGGATGACAGTAATCTCAAGGGGGAATGAGAATGTGATATCTTCTACCCATAATTCCAACGTTTGGAACAGGCAGAAACGGGAATGTGATGCCAAGTTTTTTTGATTCCGACGTTTGGTAGAGGCAGGAATAAGAATGTGATTTCTGATGACATATTTAACCAGGAATCACATTCCTAGACTGGGTGGGAATCTGATCTCTCCTTTACCGCATGAGAATCTCAGATTTCTGGCTCATTTATTAAGAAAAAAGAAATGTTGATTTTACTAAATTTCCCAAATAATTGTTTCCTGCGTAAGATTACTGAATTAATCCAAATATCGAAAGGCAATTCCTCCAGGTATCAAATTCCTAGGAATTCAATTCTCAGTAATCATATTCCTATTCTTACCCAAGAAAATTATCAGGAATTTGATTCCCAGTAATCATATTCATATTCATACTTTAGATTCCGGTCATCCAAACACAGCCTAATATCAACCATGATACTATGAAAAATGAAGTGTTCATGTTATATTGATTCCGGAAATGTTTGATGGAGGTCCTTAATTTTTGGGATAAGAAAAGTTAACCTGCTGGCCCAACCCTAAAGTAGACAAAGAACATATGGCACACAGCCTTCCGTCATTTTTTGAGTCTCAACTTTAGGGTTAAGCATATATAAAGTATAATACTATATAGTACTATTAAATACAGACAGGAAAGACTTCTCTCTCTCTGTGCATGTGTATTCAACATTTCTTCCATGAATTAATGACATTGACAGCATAGATATGGAGGGTTAGGTAAGATTTACCAATATGAATTTATAATGGCTTTGACTGCTAGTGGTGCAAAAGTTAAATGCTCTAGGCACCTACTTGAACCAAATCAGCCCTAAAATCAGAGAGATTATTAACCCAAAAACAGAAAATAATTTTTCATGGGATCCAGGGAATATGGGTGACGGGTAGAGGTGCCAAATCGGCCGTGTCGTGCCGTGCTGTGCCGGCAATGCCCATCTAATTTTGTGTCAATCGTGTTTCGTATCGTGCTGATTTTTAATTGGGTCGTGCCATACCAGCCTAGTTACTTAAATCGTGTCGTACTGGTGCCGGCACATCTCCAATTGAGTTTCGTTGGAAAAATTTGTACAGATTATAAAATAAATATGAAATAGTTTTTTTATGGAATAGTACTAATTTTGATAAAATTAGCAGTACGTATGAAGGAGCACTGATTTTAGTTTTCTATGATTAATGACATAGCGTGTAACGCCCCAAATTTCATAAACATAGATAATTACATAATCCATGTGGAGATCAACACCTTTCACTATCAAAGTCAAATTACATATTCAAAATCAACGAAAGTCAAAGTGTAGTTTACCCAGATCAAATACGTAAACCAATAAGTCTTTACAAATTTCTATTCAAAATATATGAATTACAAGTTAAATGTTCAACTTTTCAAAAAAATAGTACTAGTCCAAGATGATCATGTAACTTGTGCATTGATCTTTCAAAAGTTATCATGCATGTACTTCCACACACCAATTCATGTTCCTCCTAGCTGAGTACCTGGAAATAATAAGGGTGAACTCACTAGTCCAGTAGGAAAAACACCTATCGATTCTAAATGGAAATGAGATATTCATGACGTGCAACAAGAGTGAAATCATCTCATAAGACCAATGAAATCATAGGAAAAGAGCTAGGATGGTCACAAGGTCTGATAAATACTAGTATTGATCAACCACCTCCCCGTCGTATCCAACACGTGTCAATGTAACCCTCGTGTCATTCAGGCCAGGTTACCAATCACTTGTTTCATTTATTATAATCCGGGCATATCCTTTCGGACCCCGTGCCATCCGAACTTACCCTTTCGGGCTCCGTGCCAACCGGGCATACCCTTTTTGGGCTCCGTGCCATCCAGACATACCCTTTCGGGCTCCGTGCCAACCGGACATACCCTTTTTGGGCCCCGTGCCATTCATTTAACTCATCAATCTCATTTCATGTTCATTCAAATCCTTCGAGTATCCATACATCGCCTCAACTCGATTCTACGCTCAAAAAACCTAATTCGATCGGTTATCGTCAAATAGTGTCATTAGGTGTCAAACATACAAGACAAACCCCGAGGGAACCTAAGGTATCTTCAAATACGCCAAATTATACTCATGACACGTATCTCAAGGTGTTTTGGGTCAAATAAAATGGTTATAGTACGTACGTCGCACAAAACGGGCCAAAAGGGGTCAAAATGAGCAAAACTGCACGAAGGAAGGGTTTGGATCGATCCAAATAAGTTTGGATCGATCCAAAATCAACTGTTCATCCACTAAAATAGTTTGGATCGATCCAGATGGGTCTTGGGCAGATATGACGGGTTTTGAACAGTCTGAGTATTTTTGCCATAACTTTTCACACCGAGCTCCGTCTGAAACGAGTTATATATCAAAACATAGGGAATTTGAAGGGTTACAGCTCTATAGTTTTACACTTTTCCAAATTTTGCATAGGCAATGCCCGAAAGCGTGAATAGTAACCTGTTCAGCAGATTTTCACCCAAAGGTGGGGGATTTCAACCCAACTCAAATCAACAAACAAATTAACTAGGGATTCACTACAAAGAAAGCTTGTAACAAGGATGTATCACATTAAAATGACTAGTTTTGCCATCACAAAGGGATAAAACAAGAACAAAGGGGATTTGATCAAGAGCAAGGCATATATACATACAAACATCATATTTACATGAAGAATTGAAGGAGGTTCCCTTACCTCTTTGGATTTTGACTAGAAATCACCTCCAAATATGAAACCCTAGCTCAAGCTCCAAACTCCAAGCAAAATCTTCAAACACTAGGGTGAAATAAGTACACCAATGCGTAGGTCTCGTGATTTTAGGAAGGTTTTGTGAAGGAAGTAAGTTTGGAGGTGAGATTTTGTGAAGGTTTTATGGGGCTTTAATGGAGTAAATGAAGTGTGAGAGAGAGGAGAGAGAGATAGATGGATGGCCGATTGGCCGGCCAAAATGGGGGAGGGGAAGTGATGTCCTCTCCCTCATCTACACCACACAAATACACACATGCACTTTATCTTTTAAAAAATTACACTAGAAGTCCAAAAGTGTGTAAATCAAATACACCCCAATCAACATGTATCTCACCAACACTCCAACACTTAGTCAATTTCATAATTTCTCAACATTCCTCACATTACCCCATTGTTATTTACGAAAAATAAATATGAATTTTCGGGTCTTCACATAGCGAGTTAATTTATTTAATAAATTTTAAAAGAAAGTTGGGTACATTAAAATTAATATTTATTATGTCATACTAAGTGGGCATCCAGGGGATGAACGAACCTTGGCTCTCTTGGAGCAAGCATATTATTAGCTCCAGATGCGAGATGATGTGGAGGATAATCGTGTCAGGATATGTACAAGGTTACAGTACTATGAGACACGTGATCGAGAGGTATCTGGATTGGTGGCTATTTTTAATTATATCGGAAGTCTAAAGCGATTATCAAGATGTCATGGGTTTGTTCTCCGATCTTCAAATTTACGTTTACCCTTGCGTAGTTCAACTGATGTTTATCCGTGCTTTACAAAGGCTGGCCTGAAGTTGCAAGGTTCTGTGGATGCGGACTTGGACCCGAATGCATAATCGTCAAAAGGATTTAGAGACATTACATAACTTACATAGTCAAGAGATATCAATGAATAATGAAGTTACAAAATCATCTTTGCAAAAATAAACATTTATTATTTTTTCCAACGAAACTACATTTCATTTATTTCACATTACTTGATTTAGCCTCCAATGGTTACACCATTTAGTTTAAATATATATACGGTGAGCTTTCAATAAGGGACCCTTATTTAATTTACCATGCGGACCTCTTTGCTCTATCTTACAACTCAATGCACTCCAAGCAGCACAATGCTCTCCCGCAACTTAGCGCTCCAATCAGCATTCCGCAACTCTGAGTCTGATGACTTTGTTCCCTATCCCTATGAAATCCAAACTCTTGAATTCTCCAATATTCTCATCTCAACCCCTTGCCAAGGTCAAATTCTACTTTGCAAATATGAGAATAATTTTGGAAAGTGTAAAGTGGCAGTAACTGATGACAGTTTCCCAATTATGGAAACTACCTTTATGAGCCTGGGGCGACATAGAGCCGAGGTATTTAGTCGTGCCATTTTCATAAAGTTCCGGGAAGAAATAGTTGCTGAGAGTTGTTTGTTCTTGTTGGTAAATGCCCATGTCGTGCACTACAAATTAGGGTACATTAAAAGTTAATATTTATTGTGTTGTGCCCATGCCGTGCCCGGCCCACTTTTGTGTCGTGCTCGTCTAAGGCTAGGTTTCCCATTTGATTTTATGGAAATCTCATAAAATCAAATGAGTGATTTTAGCAAATGAGTAAGCATTGCTAAAATCAAATGGGAAACTACCTACGACAACCGAGCCAAACTAAACCCTGCAACAAAGTCACTAACTCCCCGCAGAAGCATTTTGGGTTTAAGGTTATGGATAACTTCTAAACCCCTCTGGACAAAGTCACTAACTCCCCGCTAACCCCCCAATAATGTATATCGAATGACAAAAAAAAACCTGCAACAAACAATGGGATAATTCCAAATACTATGCACATGCATCGAACAGTATAAACATAAGTCCGAAGTAGAAGTATTGCTATTTGTTAATGTTGAACAATGGGAGTGTACTTTTGTCTGGGGATTGAGACTCACTCTGTTTTGATTACTACTAGGCATAGAGATTCTTCCGAATCTTAGACCTCTGCCTTTTACAACTGGCAATTACTTCTGAGCGTTGTTTCAATGACCGACGTTTATTTTTCAGGGAACACTCCCACAGTTCTGACGTAAACCAAGTGGCTTTGATATCTGTCTTTGATTCTCTTTTTACTTTTTTCTGCCTTTCTACCAAAGAATATGTTTTAACAGGTTCACATATAAGACATCATTTGGAAGGGCACTTCTGGCAGAAACTAAAGGCTATCACGGTTTGGATTAGTCCGGATTCCTATTAATTTGAGTACCGAACCGTGACACGATTCTAAGAAAATACAATCTGTGTCCAAACAAAAAATCCTATGGTCTTGCTCCGAACCAAGCTTTTCACAGATTATATTTCACAAACGTTAAATGCGACAAAAAAACCCCAAAAAATAATAATTTAAAGCACCAAAGTTCATAAAGAAAAACAGCAACCAATATGCACTACCATTATACTTCACCCCTAGGATTTATATGGTTACACTACATCACACTAAGGTAAATAATTAAAAAATAATTTATAACAATAGGAAAAATTATAATTATTCCGGTTCGGTTAATCCATGGTTTCATAATGAAAATGTGTGGACCAAACTATATCTCATAATTTTCTAATTTTTTTATTCGATATCCTGACCATAAATCCACGAATCTAATCCAAAACATATGGTACGGCTCGGCTCGGACCGAATTCACGATTCACAGGTTTTTGTGGACAACCCCAACAAAAACCCCACGGAGAGAGTTGAAGCACAATAAATTCTAGTACATACACACAACCCGAGGGGTTGACTTGGGTGGACTTGGCCTTTGATCAGAGAGTTTTCTCCCTTCTAAGTCTCATGTTAGACTTGAGGCCACCTCAAAAGTAAGTGTGTAAAATGGTTGTAAAAGGGGCTATAAGGGTTAGTCCGATGTGCACGCAAACTAGTCCGAGACATCTTGCATAACCGAAGTATATAAAAAAAAAATCCTAGAACAGACAGAGAGAATGTTTTATCAACCACACAGATCAACAATGGTCTTTGACACCAAACATCTCCAGCCATTTTTTCCGCATGCCAGCCTCCAACCCAGAAGATTAACCTATTAGATCAAAATATCACGCCCGTTTCTATGCCCAAGATTTCCCTACTGCATTCCCTGTATGGAATTTAGGACACCGTGGTGGTGACACGTAATTCGACTTCAAATTTATCGAGTCTATGTTACTTTTGCACAAAATGTTGAAACAAGTCGTCAACTGAGCTAAGAATTTGAAACACAAATGATCCACTTGATACTTTGGTGGAAGGTAACTCTGCTTTTCTCTCGTATACAGTCAATGTACTTGTAATAAAATTTTGTGCAAGCAAGATTGGTAGATTAGGTTCAATCTGAACCCGTGGAGGCGCGTTATTTGCACTTGCACGAAGTTGCTTCTTGTTGATACTTTCCTTACCTCAATTGGCTGAAACACACTCAAAAATGGATTCAAATCAGCGGATCTTATCCTTCAATCTGGAAGTTTTAACTAGTATCTTGATATCTGGTGGAAAAAATCTTCTTTTGTCGCTAGCTTCAACAGAGCATAAACTTGAATCATGTAGCGAGCAAGATGGATTTTCAAAGAGCTGTATCCATGGGATAGCAACCAAGAACGCGAAGAAATGTTGCGAACTCCTGAAAAGAAACAACAAATAATCAAAAGGGGTTCTGATCCAACTATGTCATCGACGTATTGTAAACAAAATATTCATCGATTCTAGCAGAGAGGAAAGTTTGTTGCCTAACAACTCCTGAAAAGGCAGCAAGAAGAAGTAGAACGACAATTCCACATATTGTGATATGTTTTGAAGGATTATGTTCCTCACTTTAAAGTAGTTCGCAAAAAGCAACTTTTACTGCTCAGAGGAGTTTATACCTTCGAATTTCTTTTCGACAAGTTTTTTAATAATCTAATTAGAGCAGAAGATTGGCTCCAGTTTATGGCCGTGCGTAGAATATATAGTTTGTTTCAGTTTACTGTCTACATATATGGCAGTCATAACTAACAAGGAAATTCATAGCATCCTACGTGAAAAACAAAAATAAGAAGGCGTAAATTGGATTCGGTGTAAATAACAAACCTTCAATTGTCCCAGAGCACTTTGTGCACGAGGCTCCGCCATAGAAGCCTCAAAATCAATATAGAACAGGTAATCAAAATGCCTGCAACAATAAAGTAGTCAACTAAAACAAAGTTGACTAGTAATTCACAATCCCAAGACAAAGCAATACATGTTAAAACAAAGTTTGTGGGAAAAAAAGGATACACAATATCAAACAACAGCAATCACCAACAAAAAAGAAAGTCCATAGGCACAACTAGGATGACATGTTTCAAATACTCTTAAGTTGATAAAGGATAAGGGTAGTATATGACGTTTCAAATTCTCAAAGTTGATAAAGGATAAGGTTAGTATATTGTCGATTTCCTCGAAGGATGTAACAGAACAAAGTAGTATATTGTCAATTTTACTTATTAGCAAAGTTGAATGAGCTAAACAGGTTTTCGTTATACACTCTCTCTCTACTTATACGGGGTCTTTGGTAGGTTTGCTTTCACCATCACCAATACATGACTCTAAGCAAAAGATTTCTCCTCAATAACTCAAAAACCAGCCTTTATGGACAGAGGAAAATACTACTAGACAACTCAAAGACTCATGAGAGATCACGATACCTGAAAACTCTGGGAGACATCACTAACAATAGGCTAAGAAGAGGTTTCAACATCTTCTCGTGTTAATAGGCATATAATCTAGTAAGTATTATCCTTGTAAGCAAACAGTAAGCACCATCAATTTGGCTTTATGCTTATTATAATCAAATCCAACACAATGTTTCACTCTGTCTAGAAACATTAGCATGATAAATGTTATGTTGCCATTGCCATGTTTAGGTTCAAACGTCAATAAAGACGAACACTTCCAAAACTACCACTTTTAAGGAATGTTTTGAAAACCAGACCGGTGAGCGAACCAAAAAAGAGACCGGGCGGATGGGTCACCGGTTCAACCGCCGTCGCACATGAATTGAACCGTGATATCATAATTATGTCAATAATATATTTAATATAAATAACTAACTAAAATGAACATCTAAAAAATATACATGTGTAGAAAGTTTGAAATAGCAATGCATCTTTCCGTGTAACCAAAAAATATTGTAGTCTGCAGGTTTCCCAATCCCACATCGGTGGGAAAGGGAAGACAAAGCACGTCTTCACTCTATATAAGGCTAGTAACGTGCATATGTACTGCCCACTCACCTTTCCGCCTTCACTTGCCAGCTAATGGCATTAAATTGATGGCAGTATAGAGGTAATTTCTGAGTTGAAAACTTGTCGCCGGTTCGACTAAACCTTCTCCGGTTTGAACGGTTAGACGGTTCAACCGTCTTTCCAGAACGGTTTTCATAATGCAGGCCGGTTCTGAGTTTAGAGCAGTTCCGAGGTTGATCCAGACCAAATTAAGGGCCGGTTGATAGTTCAACCAGTTGAAACGGCCGGACTGGACCGGTTTTTAAAACATTGCTTTTAATCACTCAGTGAGCCAGCAATTCTGAATACCACTATAATTCCCATGCCAATACCTACCCGATGTAGCCTTCAACCAAAACATGTCAAATGCATCAAAGACATTTGGGAATGTACCCATATACTTGTAGTACTTTATCTAAGGAAAGTGATATGGGTTCCATGTGGTCTTCTTCTAGCCTACCCAAATCAAATGTGAATTAAGTACTCACTTGGCAGTTCCGGTGTTCGAGTCATCAACTACCCTCAAAGGACGATTTCTCTGTGGCCGGCTTTCGATCTAAAATCACAAAAGTGCAATAGTTTAAGAATGTGGCTTTTTGACACAAGAACCCCCCAATAGAGACAACTAAGTTACCTTCGTCAAATTGATGTCCCTCAATGCAAACACCGCCAAGGATTTAAACAGCACTCCAGGCCCTTCCTCCAAAGTGAATACAATGCTTGTCTGGAATAAAGGACATCAAAAAGTTCAACTTGGGGGAAGTTCAAGCAATGATTAAAACAAAAAGAATTAACAATCGGAATTCTACCTTAAAGGGCTTATTAGCTCTTGGAATGATAGGATCCCTTGCAAGTACCAAATAACGAGTAATACTAGCAGAGTCGTCCTGAGAAGTTGAGTACAAGCAACCTGTTTAGCATCAACCAGACTAAAATCCAAAAAACTCACAGCAACCTCACCGATGTGACCTATGGTAAGCAATTATATTGCATAATTCGTGTTGTTTGGTGTCACCCCTGAAGAAAATTCCTTGAAACAGTGAAATAGATTGTATCACCTGATTCATGTTTTTCAGACCATCAAATCGACAACCCCATCGAGGATATATACTTCTCAGAAACTGAAAACAGAGTAGCCAGTAGGTGCAGGAGTGTAGCAACACAACCCGACCATACTTAATAGTGTCCTCTTTGGCCTTTGCCCACTACAACCCATGCACGTGTCCATATAAGTTTGTCTATGTCGAAAGTGCACAGTTTGTTCTACCCAAGTTTCCTTGAGAAAAAGCCTCTTACTGAGAAAGTTCAAGTTCCTACTTATATAGTGCCAAGAACTTTCCCTCCAAGTGATTTGGGACAATTTGAGGCTGTCATCCCCCATATCCCGTGGCTTGGGTCAAGCTTATTAGGTGGGGTTATTACCATACCACAGAACCTTCAATAACTGACTAAAGGTAATTAGGTAAGTGCATAACTGCATAGTGCATACGATGTTCAAAACAATAGGCTCATCAGAAAATAGAAAGGAGCAAACAAAGGGAAGTTGGAGATCTAGTTTTAACAATTGACTTGTACAAATGCCAAATGATGAACTTGCTTTACCATGTCATTTGACTATGTCCTTGTGTGTGTGTGTGTAAACCATAGTTGTCAGAATCACACGATTCTCGATTCAATTTAACGATTCACGCAAAAAACGATATGAATCTATAGGTGAATCGAGGCTTATATAAAATCGGTTGTTAATCGTACGATTCACGATTCGGTTCAGAATTCACAAAAAACAATAAGTACTTTGAATCTATAGGTGAATCAAGGTTTATCACACTTATTGCATTTGACAGTATGAAACTACTAATGTATTTGTTTTGAATTTTTCAAATCGATAAACAATAATGTAAGATCATATGTACTTTTAAGGAATGGCAAATCTTATTCCCATGCAAAATTTGTTAATAATTTGTTGATCAGTATTTATTTTGATCCTGGGCAAGGCTCAGAGCCTCGGACCAACCCACATAATGTTGCAAAATAAGCCAGTTTCATACCTATTAGGCTACAAACTTTTATTGTGTCAAGGCTAAGCTTCCATTTTTATAATGAACCTATAACATCTACATCTACATGTGCATATTCATTTCATTTTTATATATTTTCCAATATGTGCAAGTGTCTTTCCTAATAGACCATGTGATCACCAATCAATCATAGAAAACAAACTCAAATATTGATTTAAGCTTAAAATATTCAATTTTACAATGTATATTTATTATGTAGGTGCATAGATACATTTTTCAATGTATTTTAGAATTTGGACAGAATTGTTACGATTCACGATTCGGTAAAGGGTCAAAGTACCCGTCTCTCAAAGTGAAGGATATTTATAATGCCAAGGGCACTGCAGCTCCAACTTAAGCCCATGCTTGGGTAGATCATTAAAACGCTTCTTGGCTCCACCGAACTATATTCCTAGCATGAACAATACCCTCTTTTATTCGCTGTAAGCTTTTTCCATTATTTTAAAAAAGGCTGCATCAAATCGACAAGGAACCCACTTACATGGGAGATATGGTGATATGGTAAGTGAGCAACTAAGCATCCTTACCCCACTTCTTTTTTATAGTGCTTTTACAAGACAGGAAACCCAATTTCGCAGCGGTGCCATCAACTAGGTCACAACTATTACACGATCTTGGGTATAACTCTATCCCAAAAGCTAGCTCTTGAAGTGAGGGTGCCCTCACGCTTCACAACAATAACAACACCAATAACAGAACCCATCTAGTCCCCAATCATTAGGGGTATGGGCGGGGGGTGATTGGAGACAAGACCTAACCTTTGGCAATATTTGCACAAAGTGGATGCTCTCAGAATACCATTGAAACAGTGGCCCCCCTAAACCTCCAAGAACTGAGGAACTACAGGAACGTTTTGTTGCAAAACCATGCCCCCAAATCAAAGCCAAAAGGCATCAGGAAGGGCAGGTCTAGAGACCCAAATCAATTTCTGTGCTCATTACCACGCTTATGTACTTCATTCATGCCCTCACGCTTATGTACTTCATTTTACTTCGGTACCTAAGCGACGTGGGACTTCTCATCACAGTCTATCCCTTAATTGAATCAAACGTTTTGTTCCCCATTTAAGCAAGAATAGAATTTTAATTGTGTCAATTTGTTGTTCTTTCTTTCTCTTCATTTAATTTCCTTTCCAATTTTTTGGCAATCAAAACAGAGTTTAAAAGATCAGGGAAATTGGAGACTATTTTAGAAAAGGGTCAAGTAGAAACTAACCTGGATTCCCTCAGCAAGTATATTTAGGCCATAAATTTCTGCAGCTCGAACACTTGCAACAACACCAGCATCCCTAAGTCCACTTGAGGCTACTAACTGAAAAAAAATCAACACATTTCGAATGAGACTTTGACCTAGAGTGGTATGAGGGGGTTAAAAGGATGCCAAAAAGGACTCCATACACACACACAAAGCAAAATAATGGCTAAATGGACTATCTTATTTCACCTGGGCAGCACCAGCTGTGTCACCAACATTTTGTCTGACAACACTTAACTTGCTCAGGAAAATATCACTTTGGGCAAGCGCCTGGAAACAATTAAGACAAAGCTTTAAAAATTCATAGTTTCTTCGTCTCATGGAAACCAATTTTTTTGGATGAAAAGTATCTGCAAAATACAGAATAAGTCCCACATATAAAACAAGCATTCCTCCACCATGACCAGCAGAAAGTGAGGTAGGAGGTGGGTGTTCAGTAAATAAAAAATCGCAGTCACTAATGAGATTTTACTGTCGATTGAGTGCCTAATGAGTTGGCCACTATAACTAGTCGAGATCTCTATTTCACTCCAATTCTAAATTCAAACAATGTTCAGCGGTACAGAGTTTGATTTTCTAGCTCACTCCAACTTCTATCTACAAGGAAAACTCCATTTCTGCTACAAAGACTGAACATTACTTTAAAATTGAAGTTTACTCCAATATCAAATTACGAACAGTGGTAACTCTTTAATCATCACAAAGTTTGTTTTAAAATAATGATTTTTGACATACGAAATAAATACTCTAACCTAGCCTAGGGGAGAGGGAAAGAGGACTAGGCGGAGCTGGAGTATGAAGCCCCAGCCACCGGGCCAACTCCCTGCTCTACTCAACACCAAAATGAAACATCAGAAATTAATAAAAGCAATTGCTCCTCTAGGGAAGGAAAAAGATTTGCACACCCAAGATAGATGAACAGTCGAGACATGTGAAGAAAAGTATAAAACAAGCCAGGGGTATGGAACGTGTCTATTCTCTTACAGTCATATTATATGGTCAGTTTAACTCAACTCAGCAATGAAATCCCAAAATCAGGGAAAATGATAAGAATAAAACTAACCCAAACAAAGCCTGACCTGGGAATGGCTCAGAACAAGTTTCAAGAGCTCTGCTCGGACACCTGGTAATGCTAGAAGGCATAGGTTAGCTGCCAACTGAACCTCACCCACTATGTGAAGCCTATGACGAAGGAGTAAATCATAGTTGCGGTGAATGCTTCCACCTAGCGTATTTTCAATTGGAAGAACTGCTTTATCAGCCAACCAGAGTTCGACAGCCTGAAAATGAATTCCAGAACAAAGGAAACAGGGATGAATCCATTAATTTAATGAAGGAGCCTTTTGGATACGGTACGAACCAAATGCCTTGGTTTTTTTTTTTTTACCCAGCATTTTAACAGACAAATCCATCTTTTAGAATTCCTTTAGTACCAAAAATGGAGTTACCAAATTTTATGCACACATAAGAAACAATATTAATAAATATCCTCAGGGAGGTCGAGGAACAGAAAATGAAGTCTGGCTCACAATTCCATGTGGTTTTCTAAATCTGGCTCACATGCTGTTAGAATAGCATCACCAACCTTGAATGCATCTTCAAACTCGTCACAAGGAACAGTTTCACAGTCAGGGTAGGCTTTTAACGCAGCATCCTCACTGTAGGCACCTGGTAGCCCCTGAATCATATATTCGGTAAACAATAAATTAATGGCAAAATCATGTAGCAACCAGAGACTTTACTCATATAGTCATATGCCTTTCTATGTTGTACTGAGAAACAAAAAATTATATTTGATGAGCATTAGCAGCTTGCAACTCTCATGCATACCTTATATGATATCCGCACTTTCGTGCCATCAATTGGAGACGAAGAAAGACCAGTTATGCTTAATGGCCCTGCAATTGCAGATTAATGAAAATGAAAATGAAAGTGAGAAGACTAACACGTTACCACACTAAAATCAGTCAAACACAAGATGCGGAAGACAGCTTAAGCAAATCCATTAGAAGTGGTCCAAACAAATACAAAGATAACTCAGTCATATTGGTGTACCATGAAAGGGAACATAAAAAGGAAAAAGGCAGCTGACTACTAGATTGAAGAAGGTTACAAACAGGTAATTTGTGATCATATAGCTACGATATAGAATTATGCAACTACTCCCTCCGTCCCAATTTGTCTGTCCAATCTCGGATTTCCAACTTATTAAGGAAACCAAATCTTATCCATTGATTTGAAAATTGGCATAATTTGATCCATTGATTTTGAAATTGGATAGTCAATTTGGGACATGTATAAGTCAAAAAGGGGATAAATAAATCGGGACGGAGGGAGTATAATGCTAACTCAAAATGACATTCCTATTATCGGTTGCACAAAAGATTTATTACTTTATTTTCAATTGGTTCAAATTATAAACTCTAAAACCTTACTTTCCAATATACTAAAAAAGGAGTTGTTCCAGCTATAGGCATTCCAGAAGAAAGACATAGGTTGATGAACCAGAAATACAATGACCCAAGTGTTCCTCTTACGGCATCTAACAAACAATTCAAACGTTAAATAGGGCCCATGGGTAAGGAGAACTATTTGGTAGCACTAGCCCACTTGTTTCATCCATTCTAAACTCCCATTCTTTTGCAAATCAAGAAGGAATATGACAGCGACATAGTCCGAATAAAAGTAAACGGGCATGCCACGTGTCCCATAGGTGTCCAAAGTGTAGCCATCCCAGCGTGTACAGCAACCACTGAGGTGTGTCATCCAACCTTGATGTCAAGTTTGGAGATGCCAAATTTAAAAAAATTGACACTTATAAATTGTCTTTAGAGTAAGAGCATCTCCAACCTTGATGTCAAATTTGGAGATGCCAAATTTATTTTAAGGCTTATGTGTCAATTTGACATCAACAAATCTACCTCTCAAACTATGGTATCAAATGGTATTAGCCATTTGACTTTTAATTGTTTGAACTCCTATCCATTATTAACTAAATTAAATTGCATTACGTAAATTAAGTTAAAAATAAATTATACTTGGCCATATTTGTTTTGCTTAAATTATTTGGTACGGATATATTAACTGTACAAAAAAAAAAAAAAAACTATTCTAAAAAATACTTTATTTTATTGATGACACAAATTAAACTTCGACTACGTCACGGAGCAAATAAAATCACAATACTAGATCTTCTAATTGGCCCCGTGAAATTGCCACAAGTGCTCAACTAGATCTTCTTGGAGATAAGAAGGAGACCATCTCCTTCTTGGAAGCCAGCACCTCAACTAGTACTACTCTTCTTATTTATGGCTTCATCAATTGGAATTTGTGACTCATCACCATAAACTTGAGATGGTTGTGAAGAAAAATATTGACAACATTGGGAGTCCAAAGCATAAATGAAACAAATAAATTTCTCAAGTTCAATTTGTAGGGAAAAAAAAACTTTTCAAGTAAAAGTGCAGAACGGCTACTATTTAAAATTGCAACAGATCAAAACTAGGGGTGTACACGGTTCGGATCGGATTGGGTTGGCATGAATCCAATCCTAATCCGCGAGTCACGGTTTTTAGAAAATACAATCCGTGTCCGGACCAAAACTCTCACGGTTCGGTTCCAATCCAATCCGCGAGTCACGGATCGGTTCCGGTTTTATCCACGGATTACATGTCATACAGAAACAAGTAATAAACAATTTCATCAAAATAAAATCCTAAAAAATCCAAAGTAGAAAACAGAGAGACCTTAGATGGAGCATGTGATATTGGAGCCACAACCAGGGCCTAAACAAGCAACAGTAGATTTGATAGGAATTCATCAAAGTCCAATACAAATGCATATATAATAACAGTATAACAGTGGCAAAATACAAATGCATATACAAAGACAGTTTAGATTTGATAGGAGATAACAGTATATAACCCTATATCAAATTGACAATATTTATAAAAGTAGTAAAATTATTTATATATACACACACATATATATTTTAAAAATTATACTCCCTCCGTTCCTAAATAAGTGTCCACTACGAAAAGTCGTGCCATTTTTCAAATCAAAAAATTAAGTGCTTCCAAGTATCATTTTTTGAATTTTTTCGCACCGAATTAAAGTACATGATGAATACTTTATTCGGTGCGAAAAAATTTGAAAAATGATACACGGAAGCACTTAATTTTTTCATTTGAAAAAAGGTAAGAGAGAGAGTATGAGACACTTATTTAGGAACGGAGGTAGTATATAATAAAAATCTCACGGTTCGGATCGGTTAATCCACGGTTTCAAAATCGAAATCCGTATCCGGACCGTGAGTCACGGTCTATTATTTTTTGAATCCGTGTCCGGATCATTAATCCACGGTTAAAATCCAAAACATGCGGATCGGTTCGGTCTGCCATGGCACTTTAATTGGCATGTGATTGGATCAAGAGATGAGGCAAAAAATTACCTTTATTTGAAACCCCCCCCCCCAACTCTAAGATACCTCGTAAAAGGCAATCCTTCTTTCTGGTGCAAGAATAACTGACAACGTTCCCAATATAACCACCAACTCATCTAAAAGCGTCAGCTGTTAGAGAGAGGGGCAACTTTATTATGTATATTCTCAACACGCCCCCTCACATGTAGCTAGGCCAGGCTAAACACGTGTAAAAATTAATCATTAGGTGCGTTGAGATTCGAGCACACGATCTATTGCCTGCTCTGATATAATATTAGTCTAAAAGCTTAAGTTGTTAGAGAGAGAACTTTATTATTTAAATTCTCAACAAAGTTCTATGTCAAATCCATTAACGAAAAACATTGAACCCCCAATCTTATATAGTAATACTTTGATACACAAGCCATATCCTTTGTTTAGAAGTCCCTCAATTCAGACCCTTAAAAGACACATTGGAACAAAAACAATTGAGAAATCAAACTTAAGATGGTGTTCCACTCGAGATTATGAAACTTTATTTATTTCTTTCTCCTTTAGGTTCTTTCCTGTCACAATTTTGCCATCTATGAATCTACTTTTCATATTTCGAGTACACATTGCAGAGGTATGTAAAAGAGGAGACGTTATGTTAATTAATGAAATGCAACCCATGTATTGAACCTGATGTGATTAGAAAACCCACTTGGAAGAAAGGAGCTTGAAGCTTTCTGCAGCTTCCTAGACCCATTTCCTTCCGTCTGATCAACCAATCGTTGCAATTCAGCAGCTGAATTTGACGAGCTCTCATCTTCAGCAGCTCGTATCGGCGATAAACATGAAAACCCACTACAACAATCCCACTTACGGCCTTTCTCCTTGTCTCTCACCCCATAAAACACAAACCCAGAATGGTTAAAACCCAAATCTCCATAACCCAGATGAGGAAGAGCACATCCCACCTTAACCAAAACACCCTTTACAGCCATCACAAATTACTACAAGAAAATTTCATCTGTACGTCTTCTTTTCACGGAAATAGATTAGTTCTTTATATGGAAGGGAAAACAGAATTGGGGTTAGGAGTGGAAGAGTTAGTTGAGGACTTTGATCGAATAGGTGAGGCGCATGGAGGAAATGGAGTAGGTGAAGAGGTCGTAATCGACAAGTTTGATGACTAAATGCAATAGAGACGTGGTGTGAAAAATCTGTTTTGGTAAAACTTGACTTCGGCTGCCCGCTGAGGTAAAGGTGACGAAGATTCAAATTTGGAATCGTGTTCGGATGAGTCGCCCCCTGAGAGAGAAGCGAAACAGTGAGGGATCGGATTTTTTTTTTTACTTCTCATCCTTTACAGTTTTTTAATTTTAGTTAATAAAAGATTTACCGAATATATATGTACATATATGTCAAACACAATTAGTATTGTCATTCTGCACATATATCTCAAATATTTTACACATCAATAATACATTTTGATCATAATTTAAAAATATAATAAAAATGCAAAACGTAAAAATAAAAATGGAACTCCCGAACACCCCACGCATCTCTCTTTTTTCCCCTCGATATGGATGACTTATCGGCAGTCCCTCTGTGTGGACAACACCGTGCAATTGGTCATTTTACGGGATCATGCCATATTCTATTTAATTTTTAGAGTTCGTTGAGAACATCAATTTTAAAGTAATGTTTATGTGGTGAAGCCAACCACGGGCTTTCAGGCTAGGTTTGGTTTGGTTAAATAAGTAAGTTGACTTTTTTTTTTTTTATTCAAACAATTTCGTATTCGTTTGTTTTGCGTCAAATCTTTTTGACTTATGTGTTTATCTCGATAAGAGAAATTGGGAAAATAAAGCTTTTTAAGGCAAACTTAAAATTTTTGAATATAGAAAAAAGGAGAAGCCATAATTGACTTATTTTTATCTTTATTCAAAAAAATTAGATTTCGATCATAATTCTATCGAGATGAACTAATAAGTCATAAAATTTGACGTGAAACAAAAATGTGAATTTTTATAAAAGTGTCAACTTTTATATTTAGCCAAGCCTGGCCTCATTCTGGATTTTTTTGAGGGCCTTACAAAACGTCATAGACCAAACATGGGCCGTGGAAAGGCTAATGGGCTGTGTGCATGTGGCTCAGATTGATTAGCAGGCTACGTCATTGAGCTGATCCCAGTGAGATCGGCCCAAAACTGATCTTGAACTCAAGAGTACTGAGTACACTCTCTCTTAACCACAAGAGAAAGACTAATGCCAGATTAGGTTGAGTTTTCCAAATGATTTTATGAGATAAAATAACAATTCCCTTTTACGTAGTTGAATTTTATGGAGGGGTGATCAAAATAACACTGTGTTCCCAAGTAATAAAATCATGTTTTGAAAAGAAAAAGGAGATAGTTTTGATCAAAAAATAAATAAATATGTTCCGAGCTTTTAGCATTCGAGGGATGAGTTTGATAAAATCTCTCATTTTTATCTAAAATCATTTGCGAAACATGGTGACACAACTTTTCAATAGGACCATCAATTCATCTCGTGAATTTTAATAGTTTGAACTATTTTTATAAAACAATTTCACGCGCACATTCCTCCTTATGCATGCATGCGCATGCGCATCATGTGATCGGCAACTACGTACACCAGTAGTATTTGCCAACTACGTACACCAGGTTCTTCTTGCGTTGGTTACATGACGTGATCGGCAACCTTGGTAGGCAATGTTGGAATTGTGCCTTGAATTTGGCAAAGGGGAAGAAGATTTGTGAACAGAAGGTTCAGGAGCGCTACACCATTCTTGGTGTAGCGCTACCGAGAGCTTACTGAGCGCTGTGTAGCGCTCCCGAGAGTACAACTCTCGGGCGATTTAGGGCTTTAGTCTTCTTTTCGTACTTTCTTATAAATAGGAGCCTTGTGGCCTCCTAGGATTTTGTCTTTAACTCTTGGGATTGGATATTAGGGTTTTTTGCTTGTCTCTTTCGTGTTCTTGAGACTTTGTCCCTAGATATTTTTTGGCTGTTTCAATTGGAGTTACGGGTATAGCCGGCTCTTTGTATTCTCTCCCGTTCATAGTGAATCCTCTATCACTCTTCGCCCGTGGACGTACCTTTAGAGCTTCGTGCTTTGGGGGGAACCACGTAAATCTTTGTGTCCTTGATTTTCGCTTGTTGGTTTGTTTTCTCTTATTTCGTGGCCTGTCACAACAGGCAAGAGCAAGCATCAGTACTGTACGAAGCCAAGGCTACAAATGATTCCTGACCCTCCTGCTTGTCTATTTTATACTTGCCCTAATTTCGCCTTGGTTACTGACTTTAGTATCAGAGTGTCTTTCCGGCCATTTTTAACCCGGCAATAGCAAATTAGCAATGGTCGTTCTTCGTTTCACTCGAACCAGATCCTTATGAATTTGTTGAATGCGAAACAAGTATCAAGTTCTAATTATTCAGTGTCCCTAGAGCACCATGTAACCGTGCTTCGAGACTATTGAATAAGTTCACTTGTGTAATTCCGACCATGCATTCATATAAAAAATCTTTTGTTTTCACTTTTTCCCTCTATTTTATTACCCTAGCCTTCAAAGAAAAATTCTCCCCGTCTTTAATCTTCTCGATAATCAACGTTGAATAAAATGTATACAGAGTACAAGTTAGCGGAGAAACTTTTGAAAAGCTAGCTTTGGATTGTACCTACCAACCTAACACAAGGAAATTTTCTCCCGTACGCTTTGTTCTCTCTTTATCACTTGCTCCCAAAAAATGTCAAAGTTCTTATACATAATTCTTAAAAAATTAAAAGAATTCAGGAGAATTAATTGGGCATTCGGAGAATCCGAGGCAAATGTGGACGATATTATTTTGAGTACTTTTTTTTTTTTTTTGGTAAATGTTATTTTGAGTACTTTGTTCACAAGTCATCAACTAAATTAGATGATGTGGCAATAGGAGGAGCAATTCTTTTACTTTTAAAACTTCAATAGAGAGAAACTACACCAGTTAATGGTGTATCAAGTTTGTTACTTAATTCTAGCTCTTGGAATGCCTTTTGTTGAAATGACTTAAAATATATTTTGATTTACTTTTGCTACTCAAATTTTTTTTAGGTCTTACTAACATCTACTCATTAAGTAACGATATATACAAACAAGTTCGATATCAATACATATTTCACGGATATCAATACACTTTCACGAATTTTAATACAACTTTCTCGGATATCAATGGATTTTCTATGCATTATTCTCCACCTAATGGGTGGAGGTTAATTTTCCTTTTATTAAAGGAAAATATAAACATATATAGTGCGTTAATATGAAACTAGATTACAACTGAAACATACAAAAAATTACAATTGAACAGCTTCGGTGTCAAAAACCCATCGATATGCTCGTGAAGATAGGTGGATAGTCCATGAATATCTAGAGTGGTAAGCTTGTTTCCGCCGCATTATTGGAATTGGATCTTCTGAACTGGATCTACTGCAAACGCCTACACTACTGTCATGAGAAAGCTAAAAAAATCCGTTGCCAAACCGATCGAATTGAAGAACCAAAACCCTGATTTGGCTCCCCAGATTTGGGCCTCCGAAATCCAAAAAGGATGAAGAGAGTGGGAAATCTTTTGGAAGAGAGTCTCAACAATCTCGCAACTATGGAGGTAAGAGAGGAGGAGAAGAGAAAAAAATGGGGATAAAGGAGTTCGAGGAGCCACCGGGGGAATGGGAGAAGCGAAGGGGGAAGGCGACATGTTATGAAAGTAATTGACAATAAGTTTTCTTGCATTGTTGTGTCTAGAATATAACCTAGCATGCCTTTATATTACTCTCTTCGTTCCACAAAGTTGGTCCCTTTTGGGATTTCAACTTTTTAAGAGGACATACATTTAATGCATGTCTCCTTTCAAAATGAGCATTAATTTCCTTTTTAACCCATGAATCCACTTTTAAAGTTATTTATTATTTATGGAGGTTATTTTTGGAAGCCCATGCACTTTTTCACCTTAACTTGTCAAAGAGACTAATATTTTGGGACATCCCCAAATGGAATAGAGAATAGAGGACTAACTTTATAGGACGGAGGGAGTACAAAACTTGGTGACCAAGTGGATAATTGGGAAACCTAGACTAACTAGGAAACATGAATATAACCTAGGCTAAATGTACGGAAACATAATAATAAAACTAGAAAACATGGTAACACAATATTTCATAATGTTATGCGGTTAACATCCCCTCAAATTCAAGTAGGCCTACCAACTTGGGTTTGAAAAATAGAAACCAGAAGAAGCCAGAAAAAGTCAGTAGAAAACTGAGAAAAGCCAGGAGGAGCCAGGAGAAACTAGGGAAAAAACAAAACAGGAGTAAGAGTTGTAAGAGTCAATTGTCGAGGTGGTGCTAGATCATAATTGAGATCCAGGTGCTGAATTACCACATCAACCGAGATGGTAGAGATCCGGATGAAAAGAGAAGTACAAAGAACTGCTATGATGGTGTTGACGAGGACGATGTGGATCAATAAGAGATTTGGGAAAGGTGATGGTGGTGATTATATCGAGATCAGCTTACGGTGGTAAATGTAGAGTTTTTTTTGTCCAAGTAATCTTTCTTTTTCAAACAAATTGGCGAAGTACTCTAGTTTTCAAACTATTTGTAAAAATACTCTTTAGCGCGATTTGGGATAGAGCTACCTATAAAACGCGAACTGCAATTGCGCTAACCGGTACCCGCGTGGCACCTGAAATCCACGTAGGTGTTTAACGCGTTTAGACATTGCGCTACCCCACTCACTTCAGCAAACGCAACCTAATGTGACACTTAAAAGCATGCAAAACATATCCTTTGTTCATGTACATGTAGCGCAATGTCTAAAAGCGCTACCTACGTGGACTTCGGGTGCCACGCGCACACCCGTTAGCGCAATTCCAGTTCGCGTTTTATGGGTAGCTCAATCCTAAATCGCGCTAAAGAGTATTTTTACAAATAGTTTCAAAACGAGAGTACTTCGCCAATTTGTTTGAAAAAGAAGAGTATTTCGACGAAAAACTCGTAAATTTAAGTATTCTGTGAGTGATCGATGGACGGCAACGAGACTTAAGGCACCCGCCGGAAAACAAATATTCCACAGGACAAGATCTTATGACTCCGGTACGACGTTAAGAAAGCTCTAAAACCATGTTAAGAAAGTAATTGACAATCAACTTGCTTTCATTGATGCGTTAGCTGGCATGCATTTCTATAAGTTACAAAACTTAGTGACCTAGAAACCTAAACCAAACTAAGGAAATATGGATGATTTAAGAAACCTAAACTAACTAGAAAAAATAAATAATAACCTAGCCTAAACGAAAAACATAATATTAAAACAGAGAAAACGTAGTACAGTAACTGATATTCTAATTAATTTTATGCTAACATGGCAGGAGGGGATGGGGCGAGCTCTCTCTTTTGCTACCTCTCCTGAAGATACTGAACAATTGATCAGCATTTCCATTAAATTGGGTAACATTATTATTAGTATATAAGGTAAAGAAAATGAGAGCCCTATGGTACACCAGATTGTGTGGAATTCATTACAAAATCCATGCTAATAATTAGAGCTGTTCAATTTATTTAAAATTTTTGTTAAGGTCCCCTTCAAAAATTAACTATTTCGGATATTGGTATGGGCTTGATCATTTAATTCAAATTTTGTCCCTACGAATTCGAAAAGACAAAAAATTAATCATGCCTTTAACTATATCCGAAAGAACTGAATTTTTTAAAGAATTCATAAAAACATATTTTAAAGAAATTAAGCCACTCCGATCATTTGAATGAGACCCCAAAGAGGTCCAATACAGTATGATGTAGATTTGGTGTACACCAAATGATGTACCCATAGTTTCTTTTTTTTTCTCAAAGGGAATTTACCCAGCAACAACGAAACAAGGTAGAGAAGAACTACAACTCAGGTTGGATCGAGAAAGCTTGACTTGTTTCATAGGATCGACTAATTTACAGAAACTTGTTAAGTAGATTAATCGGGCTAGTTTACTAAATGAGCTCCGGCTGTACTCGTTTGTTAATGAGTCAAGTCCGAACTCAAGTTTTGAGTTTGTTTACTAAATGAGCTGAGCTTAAACTCGTTTCAGTCCTAGTTGGAAATTGAATGTTTCGAATTGAAATAATTTAGTTTCATTCTTTCTTCTTTTTCATATGAAAAAATAACAACAGTTTGAAAGTACGATCTCAGTACCTCCTAAAACATTATAAGCAATTAAGCATTCGCGATCTAGGACCCACCCTAACTATTACCACCACCGCAAATGAAAAAATAAAATTCTTATATCAGTGTATGTATCAAACAATTTGTTCTACTTCTGTTTTTTTTAAACAAGGAAATAAGAAGATTATATTGATGAAAGCCTAACGGCACTTGTAAATCGGAATTCATTATAAAGATTTTGGACAAAGTGAAACTAATCATCTAAATAGAGAATAAGAAACACACAAGGCAATCAATGTATGTTACCCCAAACCAGACATGTCCTGACGCAAATAGCGGCACTTAATTACTAGATTCATACCTAAAATCAGCAAGAGACTTAGTGCTAGTTAAAGATAAAAGATAATGAATACCCAGACGATCGGATGGATTTCAACCAAGTATGCTCGATCGCACCAATGAACACCCAAAACTACAGATTTTCAAAGCCACCACGAGTTGTCCTGCCAGCGATATCATGTAGGGTAAGAACAGAAAAATATCAAGTTTTAATTTTTATCATTCGATAAATATTAAGTTGGAAAAATGTTAATTAATTTTGATGGAGAAAGAAAATACGTGTACCAGAAATGACATGAAATGATCATGGAAGATGACGAAGAAAACTACTCCCTGACTTTTTAAAAATAGCAGATGGCGACGGTTCGTGGGCCCCAAAATGCTGTCTGCATTTGGTATTCGAAAGAGACTCCTTTTATAACCAAACAAAAGACCATTTTCTTGTGGTACATTTTCATTTTTCACTGCTTCCCTTTGAGGCAAACAATTAAGGATCGATATCGAGGGGGAAAAGGAAAACCCCTTGCACAGATTCCTCAATTGGCAAGCTCAAGCTCTCTCTCTCTCTCTCCAAGAAGCTAAGCATGTCATGGCCGAATCAGAAGATCGTGATTCGCGTATGGCTTGGAGGTTCAAATGATGTGGGAGGGTGTTAAATTAGAAGAGGTATTGGTGCGTCTCAATCTGAATACACGGTTAGATGAACACTACAATTAAACTAGCCGCGTAATTTGATTGAGCCGCGTCAATATCTCCTTTTTCCACCTCTCACCTCAATTACTTGGTATGTCACTCTCTTCCAAATACAAAGTAATGGGTATTGGTTTGAGCTTTGAAAAGTTTCCTTTTTTTCCCAGAATACTCATTTTTTATGTGGATTTTGTCCCATGTTACTTAGGCGTAGCCGCGTAGGAAGTTTGAATGGCTAGCTCATGGGAACTTAATTACCATAACCGAGGTAGATACTGGCTAGCAGTCACGGCTCGTGCGCCCGGGATGTGCGTGACAGTGAGTTGTGTGGCTTGGTGCACTTTGGTTATGTGGCTTGGTGGACTTTGCATTTTCCAACTTTCTCATTAATTACACTTATTATTTGTGGTCAAGCTTTAGGTGCAGAATTAATAGACCTCTTTATATGCTCATGATATGATTTAGTACTATAAAACAAATTTATTGTTAGGATTTTGGAACACCTGTTCAATCCCACAGCACCGTACAGATCTTGGGAGCAATGAATTATATTGTCACAACCTACTTGTGATCCGTAATTTCGTACACGTTTGTCCCTTCTACCAAGTATGCTTGCCGTCTGAGTTGCCGTCATTCAAGTTATCATCCATTTTAATAGCAAGCAACTTCAAGGCTTAAGTTCTTATAGTTTCATTATGGTCCTTCGGCCATACACCATGTTTCTTCCTGCCACATGGAAAAATTAATGTTCATTTGTCTATATTAACCAGAGGGTTAGGTATGTGGTCTTGCTCCTTAAGCTTGTAAAGCTAGTAGCCATCGTCTACTTTGCTATCTACTTTGTTACTCATAATACTTGAGTTGATCAATGAAATGGATTCATTTGTGCAAGTCTAGTGCCTTTACTTCTTGTATACATTGAGTTGTCAATGCCGTTTACGTTGATTGTTGCTTATTTCAAACTTAGTAACTCAGTTACTTACTTAATCTTCTTAAATTTGCTTGTATTGCAAACACTTGCTGACTTGAATTTGGCAGACTAGCAAAGGAGTTTGAGGTCTCATCCTCAAAAGGCCGTCATGTGACATCTATACATGTAAAAAGAATGAATCTGTTCCTCACTTCAGTTGACCATGCCTAGCTTCTTTCTTCCAAACTTATGGAAATAGCCCCTTCATGCGACGGATGCAAGCTGGTGCCGGTGAATATATGGTGATGGTGGGTTCACAGACTGCACTATATTGTATAAATGCTCCCAAAGATGTTACTGCCCATTACTATTTTCAATGCTATGAAAGTTCAATTTATTTCCTGAAAAGGTTTTGTCGTCTGTTTTTTGAAGTGAAATATCTAAGTCTATTTCTCTATAGATTATGCTTTGGTTTTCTCTGGTGATGGTTATAATTATCTTTGTCAAAATAGAGGGTGATTGTGGTTTGGCCGTTTGGTGGGTCGGCGGCAGAAAGTGATGGATTCTAGGGTTTTTACCCCTTGTTTGGGCTTCAATGTAATATCGGGTTTGCCTGATGTTTTTTTGGAGCTTTGACCCAACAAGTGTATTAACTTTTCAAGTTTAATAAAATTGATTTGTCATTTGTCAAGTTCCATTAATAAAATTGTTGCCTATTAAAAATAAAAATAAAAAGGAAAAAAACATAACAAGAATAAGGAATTGATTCTGCCAAACCTTCAAAACCTCTTGTTAGCATATATACTGTAATTGTGTATCTGCAATATGAGAAAAATAAGGTCTGCATGGCCTTATGCTTGGGCGGCCCTGATGTCAGTATCTTAAATTTGTTGTAAGCTATCCCAAACACTTGTGAAAACAATTTGCTTTCATGAAGAGAAATTTTAGGTATGTAAGGGGTGTAAGTGAGGTTCTGTGAGAAGTCAATATTCAAGAACGAGAATATGAGTTGGAGAGGCATAAATAGTTAACAGTAAATGACATGATGGAAATGAAGTGATCAAGAGGAAGGGTGAAGAATAGAGCCGGTGTGTACAGAAGAGACTAAGGCAGAAGATTGCTCTCAGACCAATCTGTGACAGACCCAAATGACCTAGAGAATGGAATGACCTCACCAGGAAGAATGTTCTCCTTCCAAATCAGTGAGTATCCACTTTTTCTCTCTCTAGAATCACCTTTGGGAATTGTGAAGGGAATGTCTCATATTTATAGGCAACCTGAGTCAATGATCAAGCGCCAGGCTGTCATCCTATAATATGAGGACACGTGTCCCTTCCGTACAACCTGACTGCGTGGGTGACCCGCGCGGCTTATTCGGGCGCGCTACTCCACCCTTCGCGCAGAGAACCTCATATCCTTTTATAGCCACCAAACCACAGGATCTCCCTATATTCCCGTGTGGGCAATGTCATGACATGTTCGGTCGTGTCTATACCGCAACCAAGCCTCAGGGGGACCCCTCGTATCCTGCCTTTAGACCGGATCATGAAGCAAGTATGATTACTTGGGCTAAATAGACTAGCTTCTCGCGTTCTCGCCCATTTATATGGGTCGCGCCAGTCACGAGACTCATGGGCTTTTCTCCATGTATGGATGGCCCATGGTCTTATTGAGAGATTTCCCTAGCTGGGCCATGATGGCGCGCAACTGGGAGCTACCGTGTGGGGTAGCGACGCGCTAGTGGTTTGCGGCGGTCAATACCGTGCGCCAGGGCCACGTGTCACGCGGTGACGGATGACACTTGTCATCTCCTAATTGGGGGGTCAACCTTAGTCAACGGAGGTCAATAATGGTGACCTTCCCTACAAGGGGTTGTTTGATAAAACTGAAAATCATATGCTAGAAACAATAAAATAAACATGGAACAGTTTAGCTACCATGCTTGGGGGCGGGGCGGGGCGCGAGAGAGAGTAGGTGGTGTATCTGCAGGTTGGCCTTTCAAATCTGAAATAGCAAATGAAAATGATGGTCTATGAATCTATGACAAAGATCATAATTAATGTTGATTACACTATATATAGTCCCTTACATCAGAGCTAGTGGGGAACAAATTATCTAGTAATTTATAAATTACCTTAGAGGTAAATAATGTAGAAAACCCATATGCTAGATGGAAAATTAAAATAACACTTCAATTAAAATAAAATAAAAGAACAAAACGAGTGTTCCATGTTGATATCCCTTCATTTTAAGAATTGTTTGGCCGGCCAGCGAAGTGAGAAAGAGTTCATATTTTTAAAAATAATATTTTTAACAAAAGTACGTTATTTCTTATTTCTCGTTTTATAAACAGGACAAAAGTCCTTGAAGGGAAATAATAATGTAGTAATATGTATTATTGAGTGCTGAAAATGATACTATGAGAGTCCTTTTTCATGAGAAAAAAGACAGATTTTAGTGAAGGAATATTCGTCATCACTTTCATTTGCATCTGGTGCAGTGGGAACCATAACTACAACATCAGTGGGACCGTATGCACTCTTCTTTCAATAGATTGAATTAAATACTGCTCTATATATCCTTACTATGCACACAATACCGGATCTAGAAATTTCATACAAGGGGTCATCTTTGAAGCATAATTTTGGAAAAAAAATTGAAGACCAATATAACGAGAAGATACAATTTTTAAACATTATTTATTAAAGCAAAAAAGTTCAAACTTAAAACATTACTAAAGACTAAAGATTTCATACATATTGTGCGTATGAGGCTTGAAAAAAGAAAGAAAGTAAAGTTCTATTGTGCTTATAGTAACTACAAATCTCTTCAAATATACAATATTCCAATGCAATTTATAAGTACTTGATCGAACTTTTCAAAATTTAGGACCCCGAGTACTGTAGGAATTTTGGAAACAAAGTTTAACAATTGTGTGCCCGTTATGATCGTGATCTAATCCATAAATATTATAGGGCTTATTGAGAAGAGTATTCATTAAAATAGTTATCTTGATATTTAGTTCATATGTCAGATCAAGATAATATTTTAAATAAAATTTCTTCTTAACATACTCTACAATATGCACTATTCAGATTACTGGGATAATGGGCACACAATTATCAAACTTTCTTTAATATTCATTCGGTACTTAGGGTCCTAAATTATGAAAGAAAATTTGAAAGGTTCGATCTAGTATGTGTAATTATCCGATTGACCTGATTTTTTACAAGACCAATTGAAAATTTATTTTAAAATTATTGAATGACTCGGGTGTTTTATAAACACAAAAAAAAAAAAAAAAAAAAAATTGGTTCTGGAATTCCAGGGGGGTCACGTGACTCCCCTGTGCCCAACATGCTTCCGCCCCTGCATGCACAAGCCTCGTGATGTTTCTCCAACCAGTCTTCGCAGTTTTGCAAAAATAGTATTTACCAGAAGCTGTACCGTAGACTTTGGGGAGCGGGGCCCTGTAGTGACTACAGGGTGTAGTGAGTGAATCTTGGCTGTTATAAGTGTTTTGGGACGGTTTGGCCAGATCTTATTAAATAACTTGTTTGTGCGAACAGTTTATTTAAGATTCGGACCGTCCAAAATAAGAATGGACGGCCGAGATTCTCACTACACGCTTGTAGTGAGTTGCTCACTACAAGTCCCCGGATTCCATACACTTTGTCCCCAATAGGAAGATCGGGTTGGATCTTATGACAAAGAAATTACATATGGTCAGGGTTTGGTTAACATTTTACTTTCTAAATTGTATGCCCATAATTAGAGAGATTAAATCATATAATCTCACAAAATATTAATTGACTATATATATACACTAGCGAAAGACCCGTGCTGTTATGCCGGGAGGACCTTAGGAAATCATGAGGTACTTTGCTTAACTTATTAATTATATAAAGCCTTTGAACTATGTAATATATATTACATTGGCCAAATCAATAAAATACATATCAGCTTAAATAACTTACATATGGAATGCAATATGAGAAATAAAACGCTTGCTTGCAAAAGGTAGGAGTTTATTCAATGTATCTCTATATATCGTATCAAACATCAAACCCACGTACGATGTATATATGCAGTATACCTTAATTCAGTGTAATTGGATTTTCTAACTTTACGATAATTCTAGTTCATAACGGTTACATATACCTTTGACTTCTCCTACTTACTATTAATGACAAAATTTAAGTTAATCCGTGGTTTGTGATCATCACATTGTTAAAAACCTAAAGTACGGAAGGATTGGCATGGAGAAGCAATAAAAGATTTGTAGATTCGTAAACAATATTTTTTTGAAACTTTGGAAAATTTGTTCAGTTTGATACTTTTTTATAACTCACGGTGCTGGACTAGTGCAACAATGACACTTCACACGGTATTCAAAATTAATATGATACCCATATATGGTCACTGTACGTAGCATTGCTGATCTTAAAGTCTTCTAAGTGAAAAATTATTGGAATTTGAATGACGTAAGCCCTTTCATGCAATGATTTTAGAGATGCAATTGTTCCCTTTTTCATCACCTTGCGTACATAGTATTGCCAATCTTGAGGCGTTTTTTTTTTTTTTTTTGAAATGTCAAGTTCTCATTCAAAGCCCGAAAGCAGAAAAATTACATCATACGATGTAGGAATGAACCAAAACTACTAGCATCTGACATGAGCACGGCTATAAAGCACTACCAGACTGACCAACTCCAGAAACACCTTCCGAGGCAGACTGACATTACGTGCAGGCATAGAGTCTCATCAAAATGTAGTAGTAGAGGAAGTTGATATACGCATTAGATTTGGTTTGATTAAATCCCTTTTTCAGTTTTTCTGTCCAAGAAATAAATTTTGTCAGGACTTGTTACAAAATCAAAATCAGGAGACCCACTTAAGAGATACGTGTGGATTTGGCCTTTGATTATACATGCCATTAATTTTTTTTCCTTTTCAAGATCAATTGATGGTTAAATGTCTGAATCAATTCATATCCAATTATAGAGCTTTATTAAGTTGTCTCTTCATTTGACAATCTCACTTCCACAAGAAAACCTTTTGTACTTATTTTAGTAGCCGACCAAAAAAAAACTCCCACTTCGTTTTGTTTATAATTGGATGAAGCCTATCTCGAACTCGGTTTAATCAAATCAATATCGAGTAGCTTGAAAATGTCTAAACTACGAATGAGTTGAGTGATAAATGATTTCACAGCCTAGCAGATACTCCCTCCGTCTCATATATTGAGAGAATTGTCTATAATTTTTAATTTATTACATTTTTTATATTCAATATGGATCTTGTTTGATAGATCTCAATTAGTTTTATAAAACAAAGTCGTTGAAATGACAAAAATATCATAGTTTATGAGATATAAACAATTCTTTGAGAAGTTCAAAAAGGTAAAGAGTCTCAACAATATGGGACAGAGGGAGTAAATTTATTTACGGTTGTGAGGTTTGCGCGTCCGGCTTTTGTGGGCTCCACCAAACATACATTGCAATAATCTGAATCGTTCATCTTGTAGGACCTGCAAAATAATAAATAATGTATCAATGCAAAAAATCGGCTTGATCGGACATCGATAGGTGTGTCGAAAGTCTAATTTTGGTTTAAAAAATGGACGGTCTGAATTCTGTCAATAGTTTTTAACGTAAAATGTCCATGACCGTTCGTTTTCTAAACAAAAATTTAACTTTTGACAAACCTATCAATGGCCGATCAAGCTGATATTTTGCCTGGTACATTATTTTGTGGGCTCTAAAAGATGAGCGGTTCAGATTATTGCAATGATCGTATGGTGGAACCCACAATAGGTGGCGCCACACCCGTAATTAATAAATTTCTCTTTTTAAAAGCCATTCAAGCTTGGTTTGTGACATTGGTTAGGAACCAAACACAGTGTCGAACGAGCTTTTGAAAATGAAAAATGAACACAAGTTCAAACTCGGACAATTTTTTTTTTTGAAGACCAAGAGAGCCAAAAACAGCACCCCCCCTAAAAAACAATTCATCTACCTTCTCTCTACAAAGCCCCAAATACCCTAGGGTTTCCGACTAGGGGGCACCGCCGCCTGCCTGCCCTCCCTCCCGTTTTTCCTTTGTTTTAGTTCAAATAAACTACCTTGGTTGTACGACACCCCCCCCCCCCCCCGTCGGCCACTCATGCAACCTTGTTTTGCTCTGGTTAATTTAGGCACTCTGGTTCATTCGTCGATCGTTCCTTGGGCTTCCGCTCGGTTCAGCCCTTTCCACCTATCCACTTTTTTTCGTTGGTATGGGTCATTTGGCGTTCAGATTTGCCACAATACCCATGCGGTTTTGTCATGCTTCAATCCTTGGGCTTGTTATTTCTCCGTTCAACACATATCCTCCGGCTCGTACCTCTGTCGTGTCGGGTTTAGATCTATGTTTTCGGATCTTCCACATTTAACAACTGTGCCTCTAGCCCGTACCTCTGCCGCCATTTCCTTCTGAGCATGCTCGGCCATCCAGTTTTCTAACCCCCTGGGTGTGGTTTTCAAAAATGCAAAATGGTTTTCGTTAACTGGTTTTCTTCCCCTTCCTTGGCTGCACCTTCCTTGGCCGAGCTTGCGGTTTGCATGTGTTCCTTTTCTGTTTTATTTTACAAGTTTGAGCAGCGGATGAGAGGAAGGTCAAAGTTGTGTTTATTTGAGCAGATGATGGGAGTACGTAAGTTAAATATCGTGTTCATGGATTTCATGCCTCTTTTGCGTGGCAACAATGGTGGTGGACTTCCCTAGTGGGTGACTATTCATTGCATGTGGCGGCGGTGGTGGTGGTGGTGGAGGAGGTTTCTATCGTTTTCTGTGTTGCTCCTGTTTAATTTGGTTAGTTTTTGTCTAATGTTTCGATGCGGGTGCTTTAGATTTTCTCACTGTATTTTGCTGTGTAGCTAGATGTAATGGCCTTGCAGGTCTCCCTGCGTTGTGATCGGTTACATCATTAAGGTCTACTGTATCGGCATTGCGTACTGATTTATAAAATTTTCTCTTTATTCTAAAAAAAACTCGGACAATTTTGTTCGTGTGACAACCCATGACCCACCTGGATGCAACGGAGTTCTATGACATAAGAGAATAGATCATGTCTTACCTTGCACAAGGCCTTTTAAAGCCGTGCGGGCATCAAAGCTCGTTGGTACTTCACAGTTAAGCGTGCTCACCCTGGAGCAATCTAGGGATGGGTGACCTACTGGGAGCTCTAAGGAGCTTGGGTGGCCAAAGCGGACAATATTGTGCAAGGCGGGAGCGGGTCGTTACAACTCTGATGTGCAAACTCGTTGGAATTCGACCTATATTATGTTAAAGTCTTGTAGGAAATATAGTGATGCCATTTCTGATTTTGTTAATCCGAGGTATCATGGTGCTCCTTTAACTCCCGCTGATTGGAATATTGGTTTTGATTTCATGAAATTTTTGAAAGTGTTTTATCGGGCTACAATAGCTTGTTCTGGTGTTCGTTATCCTACTTCTTGTATTGTGCTTAATCATCTTTACAATATTAGTCTCAATTTTCGTAATCATAGGGCACAACCAAATTTTGTAAATGCTTGTATAGATATGGAATCAAAATTCAGAAAATATTATGAGGAAATGCCATCATTATTCATGTTAGCTGCAGTAATGGACCCTAAGATAAAGTTAGCAGGTGTTGAAGTGCTTCTAAGAGGAATTGGTACAAATTTAGGGATTACTACTTTACCTTCTTCTAGTGTTGTGACTGATTTATTGACTGCCATGTATAGTAAATATGAATCTAAGTTTGGTGCCATTGCTACTCGTAGTGTTGCTTCTTTAACATCTTGTTCAAGTTCCAATGATGCATCTTGGTTTTTGCTTAATTCAAGTTTAGGAGTAGGAAGTAACACTGTAATTTCACGCACTGAACTTTTTAAATATTTGGACCTAGAATTTGTTAGCGAGAATGACATGCTTAATTTTGATATCTTAGGTTGGTGGGAAAAAAATGAAAGGACTTATCCTATTCTTTCAATCATGGCACGTGATCTACTAACACCTCCTCTGTCTTCAGTGGCATCCGAATCTGCTTTTAGTGCAGGTAAAAGAGTGTTGGATGAGAGGAGGAGCAGCCTAGCTCCAGACATTTTGGATTGTCTCATGTGCTTAAAAGATTGAGAGGATGCACGCCTTGGAATTGAAAAAGGCTCAGGTAAAGATGAATTTAGAGGCTATTTTGCGTACTCTAATATAGATAGTGATTAGTAGTCTCATTATTTATGCTTGGGGTTGTGTCAGTGGCTTATTCATTTCAGTTAGTGGGCTGAAGTGGGTGTGGCAACTCATGGAAACATGATGTTGCCCCCACACTTCAGTTGTGTATGTGTGTGTGGAGCAACAAGTGCAGCAAATGTGTGTGACTGTGTGGGTGTGGCAACTCATGGAAACATGATGTTGCCCCCACACTTCAGCTGTGTGTGTGTGGCAATGTGTGTGTGATTGTGTGGGGCAGTATGTGTGTGAGGGGGGGG